>APFE031098712.1:6891-30128 GCA_000404065.3 Pinus taeda
GCAGAAGGGATTCGAAGAGAGCTCATAGCTCCCCATAACCCACAACAGAACGGGGTTGCTGAGCAGAAGAACAGAACGATCGTGGGTGCTGCACGGGCGATGTTGCATGATCAGGGCCTACCCCTTCACTTGTTGTCAGAGGCATGAAATACTGCAGTATATGTGCAGAACCATTGTCCTCACAAGATACTTGGCATGAGTACACCCGAGGAGGCTTATTCTGGTAAGAGGCCTGATATTTCCCATTTGAGGATTTTTGGTTCTCCTATTTACATGCATGTGATGAAGGATGCCAGGAGGAAGCTGGAGCCAACCGCAAAAGTTGGGATATTTATGGGGTACACTCATATGCCCCACAACTATCGTGTGTATTTGCCAGACAGTCGCAAGACTGTTGTGCGATGGGATATAAAATTTCAGGAGGAGAAAGCCATGGAGTGTTCACTTGAGAGGGAGCCACACTTGCATGCAGATGAGGAGCTATTAGTTCCTAAGGATGAGCTTCAGGACGTGGATCAGCCACAAAAGGAAGTTCATGGAGTGGAGGAGACCAATCAAGCAGCACCAACCATCAGAGGGTGAAAGCGCACTACAGAAGCTGAGCGACTGCCTCAAGATGCAAAGAAGGTTGTAGGACCACCTACAGCAGAGTGCATGCAGAGACAGTCACCGGATCGGTACACTGGATACATGGCTCTTGTGAGCAAATGTGTCATGATGGAGCCATCCTCTTTCGAGGAAGCTGTGGAGGAACCCACATGGATAGATGCCATGGAGGAAGAGTATGATTCGATTTTCAGAAATAGTGCATGGGAGATTGTCCCAAGACCGGAAGGGAAATCAGTGGTGGGTTCGAGATGGATCTACAAAGTGAAGCAGGCAGCTGACGGGAGTGCGGAGAAGTACAAGGCAAGATTTGTTGCCCGAGGCTTTTCACAGATAGAGGGGATCGATTATGAGGAGACCTTTGCACCTGTTGCAAGGTATTCTTCCATACAGACGATTCTTGCTTTCTCAGCGCAGATGGGGTGGAACATTCATCAGATAGATGTGAAGACTACGTTCCTCAATGGATTCATTGAGGAGGAGGTGTACATAGAGCAGCCCAAAGGTTTCGAGATCTTCAGTAGCGAGTCGCATGTGTGCAGGCTCAAGAGAGTGCCTTATGGGTTGAAACAAGCACCACGTGCTTGGTACACACGGATAGACAGTTATTTCACTGGACTTGGATTCTCCAAGAGTGAGGCAGATCCTAACCTGTACCAGATTGTGGTGGAGGGTAAGTTGCTTATCATTGTACTTTATGTAGATGATTTGATTCTGACAAGGTGATGAGCTGTTGATACTTTCATGCAAGGATGATCTTGCTAAGGAGTTTGAGATGAAGGACTTGGGCCTCCTTCATTATTTCCTGGGATTGGAAATTTGGTAGCGCAGTGATGGACTATTTGTTTCTCAGGTTAAGTATGCTCGGGAGATACTGGAGAAGTTCAACATGCATGGCTGCAAGCCTGTTGATACTCCTCTTCCTGGAGGTTGGAGGAAGGAGGATGCTACTTCGGTGGAGGTAGTGGATGCCACTATTTATCGAGAGTTGGTGGGGTCGTTTATGTATCTCGTCAATACACAACCCGATATATGTTATGCTATTAACCAGCTTTCACAAGCTATGGTTAAGCCTACCAAGCCTTTTTGGAAGGCGGGCATACATGTATTACGGTATATCAAAGGCACATCGAGATATGGATTGTGGTACAGATAGGAGGATGAGGTGAAGCTATGTGGCTTCACGGATGCAGATTGGGCAGGGAGCCCAACAGAAAGAAAGAGCACACCTGGAGGGATCTTCAGTATCAGATCAATAGTAGTTTCTTGGTACAGCAGGAAGCAGATATCCGTGGCACTCAGTTCCGCGGAGGCTGAGTATATGGCAGCAAGTTTGGCTGCATACGAGGCTATATGGATGAGGAAGATCCTAGTCGGGTTGTTCATGTCTCATTTGGATCCTACTGTGATTTACTGTGATAACCAAAGTTGCATTAAACTCTCAGCTAATCCTGTATTTCATGTTAGATCCAAACATATCGAAATTAAGTACCATCATATCAGAGATTGTGTGCAGTGGAGAATCATGCTACTTTCATATATTCCCACAGAGGATCAGGATGTTGATATCTTGACGAAGGCGCTCACCAGGAGCAAATTCGAGTACCACCGAGACAGGATAGGGGTTGCTGATAATCCATATCTTTTTGAGAGGGATTGTTGAGATTGCAACAAGATGATGGAGCTTAGTGGAAAGAAGTCGCCTTCACTAAGTGAGCACGTAGGCTATTTTTGGCGCAAAGTCTATTTTTAGACTATGTCTATTTTTAGACATATGGATCATGGTCTATGAGTTGCGGGATGCTATTTGTGGATGATTGGTCAAGTTGGTAAAAATAGATGGACCTCTATTTTTAGACATATGGGTGGAGTCTATTTTTAGACTACCAGGCTAAAAATAGAACAGTTGAATATTATTAGCCCTTAATAATATTTGGACTCTAAACATTATCTTATTCTCTTGGAGCACTTCAGTTCGAGCTACGGATGTGGCACATGCAACTACCATAAGGAAATACATGGTTCCTATGGGTTAACTTGAGCTATTGCATGGAGGAATTTAGTTAGGACTTCAATGATTGAGTTCTGTGGAGTTGGATCAGGAGTTGATGGAGTTGTGTTCAGTTTGACTCAGTTGAACTAGTTGTGGTTAGTCTAACTGGAAAATAGACTAATTTTGAGTGGTGTGAATTAGTTATTAATTAATTCACTAATTATTAACTCATAAAGAAACTGAAGAATACATTAGTTAACATAGTGCATGGACAGTTCAGTGGAGACAAGTGTTAGAGGTAAGTGAAAGGGCAAGACAGCTGTCGGTTGTGACTATAGTTGTGCATGTGATTTGCATAATCAGTGGGATTGAGTTTCCAATGAGGATTGCGTAGTGTTACACAAGGGAAACACGTGAATGGTTCAGTTATTCTCATCCATTCTCTATGCAAAATTGCGCAGTGGAGGCAGGCAAGCAGTGGAGGTGATTTGAGCCAGTGATTGTTTCAGATCTATGTTGTATTGTGTGTAGCACTAGAGCTAGTATTGTATAGTGTACTGTTAAATGATCTCAATCAATATAATACAAAGATATTTTGGGGTTTTTAGCGAGATTCTTTCCTGTGAAAATACTGTGTTATGTGTGATTGATGCTTCTATATTCGCATGCAATTGTTTCTGCTTTCACAAATTGATGATCAATGGTAGATGAGATTATGTATTATGCATGCACTCCGCAATAGTGTATAATCAGGATAATCCCGGTTGAATAAGTGTCATATTATTCAAGAATTTTCTACAAAAATAACATGAGATTCCAATTTGATTTATGCATCCCAATGGCGTGTTGAAGCATGGTAACCAAGACTTTGTTGACTGCCTCAACTTGGCCATTGGCCTATCGATAATAAGGAGTTGAGTTGTCTTGATGCAAACCCAACCGAGCGGTGAGCTCTGCATCATGTAATGTTGGAAATGATATCCATGATTAGTAATGATGGCTTGAGGGAAACCAAATCAAGCTATGTCATGGTTGAAAAGAAATTGTGCGACAGTTTTACCGTCAGCAGCACATGTGGGCATCACCTCGGCCCATTTAGTGAAATAATCAACGATGACGATGATATAACCATGCCCCCCAATTGAGCAAGGGTTACATGTCATGAAATCAATACCCCATTTAGCAAAGGGGTCGATGGTAACAATTGGGTGTATGGGTGTGAGTGGGGCATGTTGATTACAGCTGTAAATATGGTAGACGTGACATTTTTGGACTATTAAAATGCAAACTTTAAATAATGAAGGCCCAAAATAACCAACACGAAGGATTTTCTGGGTAGTAGCATATCCTGACATATGACCACCACAAGCTCGAGAGTGACAATCATTTAGGACTCTCTCAACTTCTTCAAGTGTAAAACATCTATGAAGGATAGAATTGACACCAATGCAGTACAAAGTATCGCCAATAATCTGACAGGGTTGGGACTGATGTCGAATGTGACGATGTTTAGAATTGGTCAACTTTGATCGATATGTTTGGGTTTGGAGATAAACAATAATATCCCCATACCATGGGTCAAGAGTGCTGATGAGAAAGAGAGTTTCGTCAGGAATGAGCTCATTAAAAGTCATAGATGTGCTCGCGAAGGGAAGGTCACGAATTAACTAGGTGAAAACCAATGATTTATTCGATTTGGATGTAGCAAATTTCAAATCAAACTCCTGAAGGATAAAAATCCACTTAGAATACTTTCCCACCAGCAATTGACGACTTAGAATGTAGGTCATGGGGTTGCACTTAGAAATCATTGTGGTTTCCACAAGAGAATATAGCGTCGAAAGCGTTGAACAATGTAAACATCTACTAAAGCCAATTTCTTGACATGGGCATATCGAGTCTCAGTGTCAATAAGATTTCGGCTTAAGTAGTAAATCACATGCTTGTTTCCAACATCATCGCCTTGAACCAGTACCATGGTAATAATATTGTTAGCTGCGACCAACAACAAGAAGTAATCGCGGTGGTAACTCGGGGGATATAGTAAAGGAGTACTAATGAAGGTGTTCTTTAAAGCATACAAAGATCTTTGAGCGATTTCATCCCAAATAAATGGGATCCCCTTTTTCAGTAAACGAGTAAATCCCTTGGAAATTTCAACATATTTGGGCACAAAAAAACGAAGAAAAATAGCTTTCCCTTGCAAGCTCTGCAACTGGTTTAAAGATGATGGAGGGGGTAAATTCACATTAACCTCAACTTTGAGGGTGTCAATCTGGATGCCTTCTTTAGATATAAGAAACCCTAGGAGACAACCAAATTCGATGCAAAATTTTGGCTTGTATGGGCCTGACCCAGGTTCAGAGGTGATTTAGCCAAGCAAATCCCAGTACTACTGGCCCTTTTGGCAACAATCTGTGGAGTGCGGACTGAGGTCTCACCCGAAGAAGTATGGGAGGGTGCTAGAATCATGTTTCCACACCCTGGGGGTGTCTGATGAGCTTCTAGGGGTCCGCGGTTTGACCCTGCATGCACGTCGCTACATGCACATGCTATCCCTTCGTAACCTACGATGCTGCTTTTGTGTAGATGTACTCAGGGTGCAACCTATATAATACCCAAGTCCCTTGTTATTATCCAATTACTTTGCTTGTTTATGTAAGACTAATGATTATTACAGCATATTCAACAATCATATCAGTGCACGTGATAAATAAAACAGTATAAACATAAAGAAGACAACGCACAATAGATACACAGAAATAGGAATCAAATTCTCTTTATTAATCTTCAATCCAGATTACAGACTCGACATTGCCCTATGCACTCAGCTGCAGTGGTTCGCGTACTCAGCTGCGAACTCTACTAGGCCTCTACACACTCAGCTGCAGAGCCTCTTCCTACTACTATGACCTAATACACCTAGCCTCCTACTTGAAGCTCAAACCATTCGTCTTCTCCTTTCTTCTTCCTTTGCTATTTTCCGTCTTTAAAACTTAGAGCCTCACTCTATTTATACAATCCCATGGTCCGCAGACCATGTGTAGGCCGACATGACTTTACATTATATTACATTACTTTAGGGCAGACAACCCTATGACTTGACTTATACTTCGCACTCCGTGCCCACAAATCGTGGAGTCTTACAAAACCTTTGACTAAAATTGGGCTTTGAGCCCCAAAACATGTTTCGGGGAGATTCCATGCCCAACAGGTCCCCAACACAATCATCGTGACTCGTCTCGAGTCACTCTGTTGGTGTGGCGTCCTTAGCATGGAGCCCCTCCAACTCATCTCGTACGGCTCAGAGGTCCACGACGCACTGTTCTGTGGTTTGTTGGATTTGTTGCATGCACTCCTCTGATGCTTCTTTGTGAGGATCCACTACTTGCCTTAGCGCATATAGTTCATGCATCTGTGAGAGCTTTCCCTCAATGTCAGTCGTAATGGTAAAGGTCGCATCAATCCAAGGTTGGATGTGTGCCTTGAGAAGTGCCTCTTTCTGTCTGGTGGCATCCACCTGCTCTTTCAACACCCTTTCTTGCTGCATCTTTGCCAGTCATTGGGCGAGGATGACTGTCTGCACAATTCCCCTGACATTATCATACTATACCTGCAGTTCACGCACCTCTATTTCCAGGCGTTGTATGTTTGGGTCCTCCTACAAGGATGCGTGGACGTCAAAAGCTTGGTCCAACATACCATTACAATCCTGCACTTCCCATCCAATTTCTTCCAATCCTATTTGAATCGTGCTAACACATTTTTCTCTAACTTCCAAAGAAGTGGAAGGTGGCACCTTCATCCGCAGCTCAACAATCTGGAGTTTCAACTCCAGCTGCACTTGTGTTGTTTCCTCGTGCACGCTACGGACTCCACTTACTATACAGTGGATCTGCATCTCTATTGGTAGGTCTGTGGTGATGGAAAACTCTGGGACTCGCTGGCATGCTTCATCCAATGTCTTCAGAATCTACTGGTTCTGTGACGCCAGTTCGTCCCACTACAAGCTGAGTTGTTCGATGTTGATCTTTTGCTCACTCATCACCGGAATCACACGGCCTTCCCTAGCGTGGAGCTCTGCTATTATGCCATCTTGCAGCTAGTGCAGTGTGTCTTGCAGAAGGGCAGCCAAATTTTGGCCAAGTCCCTTGATTCTGCCCACCGCGGCTCTATCGTCCTCTTTCTCTACTGTTACTGCTCCTTCTGATAGTACTACGGTATTGGCCATCTTTGTACATAGCAGCTACTCTACCACTGATGTACCTGCTACACTGTAGGTGGCTACGGTTCTTTCTTGTGGGGGCAACACCTGTAGTTCCTGTAGTTGTGCCCATAGGGCCCCCAACACAATCTACTGCTCCGAAATGGCTTCCTGGAGCGCTTCCTTGGTGACTTTGCGAACCGTGTCGCCAATGTCGTAGAGGTCGCCTTCTGTTAGTGTGATCAGTTCGATGGCCAATTTGGATACCTTGACCTTTTTTTGTGGACCCGATCTATCCATGACGCATGGCCTTTTCAACTAAGTAGACGTTATACCCAGGTCCGCGCCTTCTTCTATGTCCTCTGCTCCCTGTCCTGTAGACAAGTTCTAGCCCTCCTCATCTTTCATTATGGTGGCCCATGTTGCCTACGCTACTGCTGCTTCTGCGGCATCCTTTACCTACTCTGTGGCTGCCCTTGCTACCTCGCGGATAGCCCTTACTTCCATGACCACTTGTTCATTTCACCTTTGTTGGGCCAACTTCGTGACATGCAACTTGGTTGCATCCTTTTTCTTCTGTACTATTGTTCTATCCATCTCCGCCAGATCCAGAGCGCGCCACTCGAGGGCCCATGATTCCAACACTAAAAAGATCACATCATTGATAGTGATGAAGGGGAGCTTCGTCCGTTGCTGCACCGGGCCCTTACACGCCTTGATGTAGACATTATGCATGTCCGCCTTGAAGTCTGCAAAAATTTGCACATTGTTGTACACTGTAGGGGATAGGGGCGATTGTCTTTTGATCCACATATGGGTGCTCACCTCCATAAGCACCCAGAAGATCTTGGTCGCACGAATCCACTTGGCGTCCTTGGTGGCCTAGAGCAATGCATACTTTGCGGCCTCTAGTAAGAGAAACCACACACAGTGGAAGGTCTTGTTTTGCTCATGGGCTTCCTTGCAGTTGGTCAGGAACTCCTCGTAGAGGAACTCGGCCTAGTTGAATTGGACCCCCTCCACACATTGTTCTGCCAATACAACTACTGGTGCTGGTAACTCATCTCCACAACATTTTCTCATTACCTTACCGGCCAAGAGCTAGGTGGCTATGTGCACCCCTTTATCTTTGATGTTGTTGATTGCGTAACCCCTTTTTTTCTTCTCCAGTTTGTATTTTTCCTTCATGGCCTCTCTGAGCGCCAAATCTCCACTTTTTCCTGCTATTGTCATGGGGCCCTTTCCCTTACAAGGGAGCTAGGAAATCCTATGGATGAGATCTGGTGTGATGGGAATAGGCTCTTCCAGCCATAAGTACCCATCGTGCACCAGGAAAAGTAGTTGCCTAATGATGAAAATAGTGATAGGTGCATGTTCAAAGTGTGGAATCCATAATAGATGAAGTAATCCAACCTTCTCCACACCGAACAACCATTTTTGTGGCTCTAGTGTTGTGACTGACCCCTCCGTACTTGGCTTCATGAGGCTCTCCATCTTCAAGTGTGGGAACTTCTCACTGTCTGTGAGGTCCCAATCTTCAAAATTCATTGTGGGTATGTGACCTAGGTGCGAGCCCTCAAACACAATCCCATTGGGGAGGAGTGGGGTCTGGAGTGCACTTTTAGTGTTATCCAAGTCCTTAGGTATCTTGGCTTTCCCTTTTTACAGACGAATGTACTCGGGCAATTTCACCATGATGCACACCAGCTGGATGTCCTCTTCCATGTCTTCTATTGCCTCTATATCATTGAAGAGAGCCTGTAGGTCGTCCTCCTCATCATTTGTCTCAATGGTGACAGCCTTTCCCTTTTCTTCCACGGAAAGTTTACCGAACCATGGAATCCTTGGGGACATGCAAACTGGTCCCACTACTTGCTTATCTTTCTTGGGCCTCAGCATTCGAGGCAATTCGAGATTTCCAACGTGACCCCAGTGTCTCTAAGAACATCATGTACCATGGGGTTCTACAATAATGTTACCCATGTTTCCTTCATAAAAAACTTCAGGCACCAAAATAGGCATTTGAAGTGAATGAGTTGGTGCATGGGAAACAAAGGTATCTAAACACGATGAAATCTCTCCAAGACTTGGGAGAAACAAAGAACAACAATGAACATCATTCCAAGGAGTTTCTTCAAGAGACATAACCTCGATGATATTTTGTCAGTGGGAAATGTCTCACTCAAGGGATCCAAAGAATCCCAAGAACCAAGCCAAGGGGATTGTGAATACATGTCTAGATGCATACTAAGATTAGTATAGCTTTCAAAAGTGACTGTTGAAGCCAAAACAACATCTTGATAGGCTTTCTCTGTTGGGCTAAGTGGCATGATATCTCCAAAAGGGTCAACTTGATCGGGATGAGGAACGATCCAAGGATCGTGTGAAGAGGAGATAATGTGAACAGAAGCAACATTTGGAGGTGGGAGGGAAAAAGTTCCCATAAGAGAAGAGTCCTTAAAAATACCTGTCCCAACACTATCATAAGAGATGTCAATATTTCCCACATATGGTACATTTCCATTCGAAGAGTTAGAAGAGAAAAAAACGAACTGATCAACGGTGACTATTTTCCCCTCATGAGGAAAACAGAGCACTCGGAACAAAGTAGAAACCACACAAAACATAGCATGGGTCCAACTTCAACCAAGTAGAAGGTTATAATTCAGATTGGCATCAACGACTTCTACTTCTAAGTTAATGGTTTTCCCTTCCAACGCTATGGGAAAGTTCGTGAGAATATCGTAAGGATGAGATCCTCTGCCATTGAAGGCTTCTAAGGTGTTAGGAGACTGGTTGAGAGGCAGAGAGCCAATAGATTTCCAACATGAGACAGACATGATGCAGGTGGAAGCACCCTCATCAAACATAGTCCGATGAATTGTCTTCCCTTAGATAATGACTTGGATTAAAAAGGCAAGTTGATGTGGAAGACATGGAACATGATTTTCCAAGTCAAAGGTAATCAAACTTGAATCAATAGGGTTAGTTCCTCCTATAACAGATGGTAAATATTTTCGCTGAATGGACAACTCTATAGAAATTCCAAGGCAGGCATCACCAAAGGCGCTTGAGCTAAGTATTTGACAATATTGTAATGCTAGGAAGATTGTGCATTCAGATTCAGATTGTATGATGATTTCCAAAGGAAACCCTTGGGAGGTGGTCGAATAATGGAGTCATTACTAGGTCTCTCAATATGAAGAGGACAAAAACTATGTGGAGTAGAAGTGGAAGGTGTTTCAGTAACTTATTTCTCCACAACCTGTTTAGGAGGAGTCAGATAGTCTTTTGACCAAGTGGCAACATAAATAAGTGTCATTCCACTCACATAAACCTGAGAACTCGAATATATAGAAGATTGCGATTGTTCTACCAATTGGGTTTGTTGTGATGGAAAATGTTCTTTTAGTAAAGCCGGTGTCCCTTGGGTGCCTTTTAACAAATGACTAACTTCAGCATGATGGGGAAAATCCTTGGTATAATGACCTTCCTCACAAATGAGGCAAGGCTATTTGGGCTTATGTTTAGATGCATCATCAGCAAAAGATTTCGGAGCATCCTATTTCAGGGTATAGAATTTGGCTTTTCCTTTACCCTTCCTTTTACCTTTTGAGGTTTTGTCTACCACGATAAACTGAATGACATTAACCTTAGAGGTTTTACCAGTATTTTGAGAGAGATTCAAAGGAGAATTGGATGTAGTAGTTAAAACGGATTTCTTCTTTGAAGAAGCTTTACTGGAAGTTTGAGTCACCGACCCAATAATACCATCGATAGGTGGTACCTCTGGAGGTTTGGAAGAATTAGAATCTGTAGATGGTCTCTGAGAATTAGGCAAGAGATAATATAATGTGCCAGATTCGGAATATACCAAATCTAAATATTTGGCATGAGCAATGGCTTGATCTTCAGTCACACAACCACCCATAACTATGTCCTTGGAAATTTTCTTAACGAATTATTTGATAAACCATTCAGTTAACAACTCATCAGGTATATCAAACTTGATAAGGCAAATCTGATGTCTCCATTCATGGATATTATCAAAGATGTGGGTAGTAGTATTCTGTTTCAAAGACATAAGTATATAGGTACTAGTTTCATATCGGACTGGTAACTAGAAGTGAGTAAGGAAGGCCATTTGTAAAGAGTTAAAGTCTTGATAGGCACCTCAAGATAAATTGATGTACCATTTCACAGTAGCACCTGTTAGGTTTCACTGGAAATGACATAGACGAATGGATTCATCAACCCAAGAATTGGGTGAACACCATAAATGGTAAGTCATAATGTGGGCCTGTGGGTCTTCTCCAGAATTTCCTTCAAATTTCGGATAATCGGTAGGAATCCTAGTGGGAATTAAAGGCCAATACGAAGAATGGAGTATTGGGTCATTTGTGAGCCTTGACACATCTGATAGTTCCAATATTTCTAGAAATGACAATTGTGGATTGAAAGGCATGGGAGGCCTTTGGTAAGGCCAAACTTTTGGATTCCAACATTTTCGGTATGGGTTCTGCCCCCAAAGTGGTAGATTTTGACCATAAGGAGCTTGATATTTCCCCCATTGAAAATTATTCTGACTATACAAAGGTAAATCCCCCCCCCCCCCACCCGCACAAAGGTGGGTCTTGACCAGGGTAAGGTTGATACTGACTTGTCATAGGCCGTTGAGAACCATAAGGCAGATAAACAACTTGTGAAGAGTATGCAGTATTAGGTTGTTGTTGCAACTGTTGACCCTGCTACTGTAGGGGTTGACCTTGTTGCTGTAAGGGTTGGCCTTGTTGGTATAAGGGTTGGTTTTACTACTGCAATGGCTGACCTTGCTGCTACAATGGTTGTTGATAAAGCCCTTGTTGCACATAAGCTCCTTGTTGTACATAAGGTTGTTGTTGTTGGAAAGTTCCTTGTGGAACTTTTTGAGTTCCATATTGGTACTGATAGGTTCCAGTTTGAAATTAACTAGATGTCCCAAATGAGGGATTTGAACCAGGCTTCATTTGGGGTCCTTCTTGTTAATGAAAAGGTGAATTCTGAGATTGTTGTGAGACATACAGAGGGTACTGTTGTTGGTAGGGTATCTGAGCCGAAAGAGGTTGTTATTAAGGGATTTAGCTTGATCCATATGGAATAGATGATCCACTAGGATAAGGTACACTACCAATGTTTTGACTAACTCTATTAATGTGAGTTTGAGATCTACTCACATAAGTTCCACCCGAAACAGGAGGTACATATGGAGGATGTGGTTGTTTCCCTCTATACGGTGAGATAGGTGGTGGCACATATTTTCCACTTAATGGAGGACTTGAGAAACCTATAGGGACATTAATTGTCCCAACCGTAACTATTGGTTATACAGAAACTAAAGAAACTATAGTTTTTACAAGAATTTGAGAGGCTATGCTTGAAACAAATAGACCAAAATTAGGCAGGGTAGCCGATGTTAAAATATGATTCTAATAAGTTGAAGATGCACTTGGAGTACCTAAAACCAATTGAGCCAAAGAGATGTAACTCTTGGAAACAAAGGTAAACTTCTTTTAGGAGGTAGTGGATGTGGCACACTTCCCACATAGAAAAACCTTTCAGGTGGAAATTTATATTCATAATCATTGCTAAGACCAAGAGTGTGAGTGGCTGAGACTTCTGGAGTAGGACTTCAAGGAGAGGTTGGAAACTCACCTTCTAATGCCATGGGTGGAAACAATTGGTGAGGGGGAATCTATGACGATGGTGAAGAAAGCTCGAAAGGCACACTGGGATTATCGTATGGACTATACAGTCGTAGAGGAGATATGACTAATGGATCAAAAAGCGGATTCAGAGGAAAAAATAAATACCTCTATGGATTCTCATGAGTTTATGGGTTAGATTCCTAAGATGATGAGTCTCGAGGTGGAGGACGAGAAGTAAGGGGTTGAATACTCAGGATAATTCCAAGTTTGAGAACTTGGGCTTCAAGTGACTATGAAATCTTAGGACGAACTCCTTGTGATGACCTATCAATGTCAGATGATGAAGGGGATATGTAAGGCAAACCCGGTGGTTCAACCAAGATTACCTTCTCTAAAAAACAATAGGGGGTGCTCGATTTGAGATTACAATTAAAATTCACTATTAATTAGGCAATGTGAGGCTGAGGATAACTATATAGGTAAGTCAAGTTATCGTGGGCAGTTAAATTTCAGAACTCAAAAACATGAAATAAATAAAAAAGGGTGTATTAGGAAAGAGGGTTTACCAAGTATCCATGAACCGTTATATACACCTTAGCCGAAACCAAGGACTTAACGTACAACAATTGATCTTCCTGAATGTTATGTTAGGTGTATCATGTCTACAAGGCGGATGACTCGGTTACATGTGGCTAAAGGATCGAAACCTAGTGGGGTCTCCCGATATATACACGACGGTATGGGGAGCACAAGTCCATGTTAGCAATGTATAATGGATAACCATTCAATGAGATTGTTCCCATATACTTTCCATACTAGAGTGCCTCTGATATCCTTGAGAATACTAGAGAACCTCTAATATACTTTTGTACTGGAAAGGAATTTCATCCCTGGGATACGATGCAAACAGTTAATGACAGATGCTAGGTTTATAGATGTTGGAACACGTCTCTAGCCTAGACCTCTAAATTTTTTTGTTAAGCTCCAAATGCTCCTTAGGTTAATTTAGTAAATTTTAATGTTGTTCATGAATTATGTTTCAATTTTTAGGCTCAAACGATGTCACCTGAATCCTAAAATGCATTATATGAGAAAAGGAAACTTTTCACTTCGATGAATGCTATACCAGCAAGGGAAGAGAGTTCAATCAACCAATGCAACAAACAAGATAATGCATCAAAGAACATGCCTCCACTAACTTTTCCTTCCAACTGCAATATGAAAAAGAAAAAAACTTCACTTTCACTACCCAGCATGCAATCTATTGAAAGCAAAAATTACTTTTACTTTACTAAGATGTACTTTATCTAAATGATTTTCTCTTTGATTTCAGATGCTCTAATGCAATTAATGTTCAACTAAAGAAAAAATGAGATTTTTGACTCAAAATGCTCCTAATAAAAATGATGCACCAACCAAAGCAACACCAAATCAAATCCAAAAGAACCCAATGAAAATGCTTTCACTTTTCTCTTTTGAATAAATAAACAAATGCACTCTTTTGAGTTTGTAAACCAAGTAATGTAATCTATTCTTGATTAATAACAAAGATGAATCTCAAATGCAAGATGTCCTAATACAATCAAAAAGAAACTTTGTTTTGGATGATCTTAACAGATAACTAGATCTAACCAATCAGCAAACCACAAACTCAGTGACACTAACAAGCTGCAAGTGAAAATCAAATGATCTATAAACCCTAAAATCAATCCAATTTCACTCAAACACTTGAAAGTTTAAAAACACAAGAATTTTCTAATGAAATCGGGTAATAAAAAAAAACACTAGTAAATCCAATCACACATGACAAAGAAAAGACCTCATAGGCTCAAACACATTGGACTTTGACATAGAAACCCTAAAGTTTTTCCAATATCTGATATCAATGTGGCTGTTATGGCCAAACTAGCATTGAACAGGGGATCAACGTGACTGTTTCAAAAGAAAATGCATTGGAACTACAAATGTCAAAGAAAAAAGCATGTTGGGTGAGGAATAAGGCAAAAAATAAAAAATATTTCCACAAGCACTCTAGACTTAGCACTCTAAGGTAGAAATCAATGATTGTGCAGACCTATACAGACTCAAACTAATTGAGAACACGATGGTCGATCAAACTGATCAAGAGATCATATGAGAAAAGAGGATGAAGAGGCTATAGCTTCCCCAGTGGAGTCGCCATTTTGTTTTGAAGGTAAATCCCCTCTGTTGAAAGAGGTGATCCCTCTAGCCCAATGAGTGGGTCTAGAAACAAAATCAAAAAACTAACATACATTTTTCTAGTTTATGTTTAACAAATGTAGAGAGAAGGATAAACCTACCTCGCTCTGATGCTAATCGCTCAATCCTTTTGGAGATGACTTTGATTATTTCTCTCTAAGCCTAGCTCCTTACTTTTTCTTCATGTCTGAGTACCTGTAAGGAATATCAAAGAGCTATGCAAGATACAAGAGAATATATGGCATTCATCAAACATAAATTACTTAATAGATCAAGGAGTATTAAGCTAAAAGCATAAACATTTACATAATTACGGAAAGTGAACATTAGATGTATATATTAATAAGCTAAAAAAGATAAGCATACAACCTATGCCTTGATTTCAAAGACCTCCTTTTGGTGGGTGTCCAAGTCCAAGCAAAGACTCTTCAAGCATTCCTTCTCCAAGTTATAATGGGCAACATGTAAGCATGATCTCAGCATAGGAATGAAACAATCAATCACCAACATTTGGGTATGGAAGGGAGTTGATTTATAGGAAGGGAGAAGGAGTTAGGGATCCACAAAAGAGGGATTACAATCCACATATCAAGGGGAAATACAATAATGATAAGATCAAGAGGTCCAAATGGGGTAGCTCAACCATATCAACAACAACCAATATCCAACTCATTATTCTCAAAGGTTCTAGTGCACGAAGCTTCTCCTCCAGTTTGGGAAAGCCTGCCAAAAGAGGTTTAGCATGGGTTTTCATATCAAAACTCGCATTATCATTGCTAGGGTAGAATAATGCAACTTTCCATCAACAAGCGCAGGCAATGTAGAAAAATGTGTTGGTCCTAAAAAATAGGTTTTTAGTTAACCTTCTTTAGAATTGACTAAGGGCAGTTTTCCTTTGATTCTTTAGGGAGGTTTTGGTCTATATATCATGATGGATATCCTACACAAATGTCAATATTTTGGAACTTTGAGATATTAAATAGGAAGTGAACAAGAGGTGTGACAAAATATTGTGTAACACCCCCTTGGGAATAAATTGTCCCCATTGCATGAAGAGCCTCCATGAGGTGAGGAAAATTTTGTTGAAACTAGTCCCTAGTGAGCCACTTGCCTTGGTGTAGGAGTTGGCTAGCTTTGAAAACCAGATATAGTTGGATATTTTGTTGGCAAGTGTTCTTGACCTATGTTTCCATAATCTGATCAGTTGTGGCCTGTTCCATGCAATATGGGTTTAACTCTATTGGTGTGAGTTGTTCTGCAATGCTTGATATGTCCAACAATGGTGGAAAGTATGGTCAAAGGTGATCCACATTGAACACTGGGTGTAGGCCAAGGAATCGGGGACTGTTGAGCTCAAAATCATTGTCTCCCATATCCTTGGTGATGGTATAAAAACCATATTAGAGTGGTATGAGATTCTGATGGGCTTCAGTAAGGCGTTCCTTTTGCAAATGTAACCAAACTTTGTCACCCACATAAAAATTGTGTGGCACCTGATATTGATCATGTCGCTTCTTGTACTTGGCATTTGAATTCTCTAGGATTTCGTGAACTTGCTAGCAGATGTGTTGGATGCATTCAATAAATCTGGTCGCTTTATTAGCCTTAGACAGTACATGTGTGGATTTTGTTTATGTTGTTGCATGAGGCATGGCAACATCAACTAGACACAATGGTTCAAATCCTAGACCCACTTGAAAGGGACTACAATCAATTGAGCTATGGAGAGATCTATTATAACCATGATGCACACATGGAAGACTTTCATCCCAGGTTCGAGATGTGTCACACAGAATGAGTCGAGGTTGCGGACAAGATCGACCTTCCTAGTATCTAAAGGTATCTAGTGACAAGCAAGCCAATCAAAAACTATCTTTCTCTAAATATGCAATCAAAAACAAAGGCAAACAAGTGTTTTTAGCCCTACCTTGGGTCCAATGCAAGTTTGTGGAAGCCTTGTTCCCTTGCTCCAAATGAGCTTCCTTGAAGTGTAATTCTGCAAACACAAACAAGCAAACAAATTAAATAGCACTTGAAAAGCCAATATCATAAAGCATATTCATCATAATGATCAAGGAGATTATGAAACAAACCACATAAGACAATTTGTTGAGAAAAATGAATCTGATTGTATTAATTCAAATGAAAGAAGAACTTTACAACCTGTGCCTTGATGCTGTACAAGCTCCTCCCAGGGTCCGACAAGAAGTCTCCTCTACTTTGACAAGTTTCACTCACTTCCCAATGAAACCAAAAGGTATGTGATCTCTCCTCTCAAGTTTGACTAGGAAGTCCCAATTCCATCAGCATTTACCCTCAAAATGTTCAGCTTCTAACCTCTCCAGCAACCGACCCAATGCCTTAATTTATAGTGCAATGGAGGGAAGTTACTAGGTCCTCCTTCAAAGGGATAAAGCCCTCCTTCAAAGGGATAGCTCCTCCTATCAAGGGATTAGCTCTTTCTCTTTTGGGATGCATGAACCACCTTGCGAACAATCCACATCAAAATTCCTTCTAGAAACATCTAGAATTAACCCAAAGTGAGTTTTTTAGAATAAACTTGCACCTTTTTGACTTTTACAGGGGTACGCACCCACCCCTTTACAAACAGAATGTGCAGATATGCAAGTAATATGAACAAAGGGTGCAGGCCTGCAGGAAATAGTGAGAGAGTGTGGAACCAGAGTTTTATTGATTTTCAATGTCTTTCTCTCATTTGCAAAGCTTGACATGAAGAGCTAAGGTTTGATACTTGCTTAGGAGGCCAGTATAAGTGATGAAAGACCCATACTGACTGCAAATAGTCATGGTGACGATATTTTTGTGTAACAGATTTCCCCCTAAAGTGCGAAGTCTGTAGTAGATGAGGATTTCATTTATCATTTAGGAAGAGTGAAGTACTTTATCATTTCGAGGATCATCTTACGGAGAGCCCAGTTGGAACCTGTAAAAACATTCAAATGAAATATATATATATATATGAGATCATATCATTGCTGAGGTAGGCATTCCCATACTCAGATCAAAACTAACTAGAAAACTAACTACTGCTCTAATATAGGAACGATCCTGTAATACATCACAAGTATAGACACATGTAGACAAAGTATGGATGCAGCCATCTATTTATGAATAGTCTACAATATAATGAATACAAAATTCCTCGCAGCCTACATGGTGGAAACTAGATCTAGGGTCTTCATTTCTACTTCCCGAAATAGTACGATTCTATCGATGCGAATGAATGTGTCGAAGTCGAACATGGTAGAAACCACTTGATTACCAGTCGATGATGTAAACTGTTAACAAGTGTGAGAGAAACCACCAATAATGGCAATGGATCTCAAAAGTACTCAGTACAATCCATGAGATGTGATTTAGATGTGTCGATGTCGAACATGTCACGGAATCCTTTGATCAAAGGTCAATGATGCAACCTATCATCGAAGGCAGGAGACCTGCCATTGAGGCATGCAGATCCCAAGGTACTGGCGATTTCTAGATCATATTTCTAGATAAAGAGCTGAAGTCGATAGAAAGCGATCCGTCATAGGCAAGCCCACAACACGAAATCATAGATTAAGTTTGAAGAAATTTAGTTGTAAGGACTGATTCAGGGATGGTCAAGATGGATGACAGATATTTTGCAGATGAATGGCTTATTTGCACTGACCTCTTGAACACATAACGACACAGCAGATGGTTTGGTGACAATTGACCCAAAGTTAAAACCCAGAAACTGGTTGAAGACTTTCAATGTGATTTAATCAACTATTAGGCAAAGGATTTCCTAACCCAGGTGAATGAAAGTGTCGTGTTCAAGAGTGGTTACAAAGTATGACAAACAGGCCCATTTTTCTCTCTTTTCCCACACCATTTCTGGCAAGTACCTCTTTAATTTTTACAAGCTTGAGGAGGATAACATATGCTTGATTATAAGGTCATCGTTCAGATGAGTCCAACTTAGTTTAAATTCGAACCCTAAGAAGGAGTGGTCCGTTCCTGTTTGTAATTGAACAGGTCCTTTATTGTCGAAATTTAACGAGTCCAGTATAGGAGAAACTCTGCGTTTTTCATTTTTAGAGAGTCTGAAAAAACTTAAGAAGACTCCAGGTTTGACCTTTTTCGTAAATTTGTGTCTCCCAAGCCCAAAAAAGTATAAAATACTACTTGAGAGAACTGCTTGATCTTTTACGACCAAGGAGTACTTTTTGTAATTAGTGCCTCGGATCCGAAAAAGTAAAAAAGCGATCAACGACACATCGTTTTATGACCAATATCGAATTTGAAATGAAAAAAACCCGACAAGCTTTTCATGTTTTTACGGTCAGAAAAGGGTTGTAAGAGGACCATCTTTTTAGTTCTGTTTTAACGAGCTTAAAAAGAAAAACTCGGCAATCTTTTCATTTTTTAGGAGTTTGAAAACAGCTTAAAGGTGACTCTAATGTTTTTTCGTTGAAAATGACCGATTACGCCTGAAAAATCTGTTATCCTCAACACAAACTCAAACATTATTCATACCTATTTAAAAATGGGTAAAAAATGTCGCAAAAAACACCTTTTCAAAATGAAACATAAACAAATTCGGAATTTATTTACTCAAAAAACTTATAAAAAGGACTTTTTACCATTCATTTTTACCGTTTGAGATTTGGGCGAGAAAAAAGGGCTTTTGACCAGAAACTTCCCGTGAAGACTGCGGAAAATCCGTCTGTCGGAATCTAACGCCATTTCCTCCAAGTAATCCACATCATCCTACTCTTCATTTCTATCCATTTGAAATTGTTTTTTAGGGGTTGATTTTTATTTTTAGGAGGTTTTTAGTTTTCACAAGGGACCCGCGTACCCCAACTTTTTTGCAATGGGGCAAAAGTTGGGGGTACGCACCTGCCGTGAAGGTAAGGTGCAGGCCTCACACACTTTCCCTAACAAGGGGGTGCGTACCCCGTGCAAAGGTTTGTAAAAACCTAACTAACTCAAAAATTACCCAAAGAAATCAATTTTATGCATTCTAATTCGCCTTTTTACATGGATGTAGGATAAAAATCATGCTTGATTGGCGAGAACGGGAGCATGAGGATGTATACCTCGCCACGATGAATAATCAACCTTCAATTGATGCATTGAAGGCATGTGGCTTATACAAATTCTGGGCCATACCTGGCATGAGGGCCCAGGTGGACTTTTTGCAATGGCTAGTTGATAGATGGAGTATACAGGACCAATGCTTCTTTATTGGTGGGCACCAGCTCGAAATCGAGCCAGCAAATATATACTTTTTTACTATTTTTCCCAGGAGGGGTGAACATTTGACTCTATTCGGGGCCAGGGTAGGTGGCCAGTCTGTCGAGAGCCTCTGGCTAGAGTATTGCAATGTCCAGAACCATGACAAAGGGATAGATATCAAAACCATATCCCATCTTGAACTCATGGTTATTGGATTTATAGTTACCAGACTCTGCGGTAGTGCAGCACTACACATAGCCACCGGATCCCAGATGCGGATGGCAGTCGATTGCTTTCGAGGCACCATTTTCAACTGGTGCGATGCTGTGTTGGCCAATGTGAAGGGCCAACTGACCAGGGCCAAAAACAAACAACTAAAGACTTTTAGATATGGTGCTATAGTTGTCAGTTTTGGTCTGGAGAGGGTTCCGATGTTGATCCTGCAGCACCTCACGATTGGAGCTGGGCTTCCTCGAGAGCCCAAACTGATGCGATGGGTTGCAGTTATGGCCCGTCATCCTGATGAGGGGACCGAGGTCATTCAGTTCAAACCTGAGTATTTTCAATGGTTGGAGAACCAGGTTTTTTCTATCCAGGACTTTCCTTATGCTGGGGTTGATTTTCGTGGGGACCCAGACATGGCTCTTCCACCAGGAGAGAAATGGGATGACTCGGGTAAAATCATTTTCAACATTTTCCTAATTTAATTTTTTTTGTTTTTATATCATCCCAAAACTAATAATAAAAGTTTCAAATGCAGATGTGGGCTAAGGCGACCAACCACTCTCTGGCCTTACGAGAGGAAACAACTAGTTGCACCGGCTCCAGCCCCACAGGACGAATCATCAAAGACTTTGGCTAATTTGGAGAGCCATCTAGAGCGCCTGACAGGGGACATTCCAGAGACCAGCATAGATGACATCCCTCGTCGACTTCAGTGCTATGTGATTGGGGTCCCAAGACCTTTTAGGAGGTTCCTTTGTAAGGTGGCCCATGCAGTGGTTTCGTATCGAGATCATCACCAGTGATGGGATGGTCGCCTATTGTAGTCACATATGACATTTTTTCTTTTTGTACTTATCATTTTTGCCGATCATAAGGTGTTTTTCAACCTATGATCGAGGACGATGTATATTTTGACACACTTCCTATATATATGATATCGTTATTGCTAGCTTGTCTTGTTAAACATGTTATGGAATGTTTTTTAATTTACTTGTATGATTATCGCACATGTCTACTTAACATTTGAGAAGCAATTGCATCTGCTAATGTATTTAAAGATCTTGGAATATGCTGATATTCAATATAGTCAAATTCACGTTCCAAGAGACGCACTCTAAAAAACAATCTTAATAAAACAGGATTTCTAATGGCATATACTCTATTAAGCTGTAATACAACGAGTTCAGAATCTAACCTCACTATCAAACGTCGAATCCCAAATGAAATAGATTCAGACAATAACTCAATCACTGCACTGTATTCTGCAATGTTGTTTGTTGTTTGACCGAGGCTCACCCCATGCATAGAAACTAACTCGTCAGATGGCGAATAGATAACCCAAGTTGCGGAAGAGATATTCCGTGTACTACGACAAGCACCATCAGCAAATCCAATGTACGTTTGGAGAGGCATCGACATCTGAAAAATCAAGAGTAAAACCAAGATAAGCCAGAATAACGACGAAAACACACTCTCTAAGATAAGCACACTGTCTAGACTAACAAACACACCAGCTAGAAAGAAAACCTAACTAGAAAGGAAACCTAACCTAACTAAAAATTCTCCATACCCTGCATTAAGCATAATACCTCTTTAGGTAAAGTTCATTTCTGGGTTTACCCAAAGAGTCCTCGTCAAAATCAACTAGCTTAGATGCCCCCTTTGCTAGCTTTCGCTTAACAATGTAGGGTCCATGCCACATGGGAACGAATTTTCCAGCACCTAGTTTATCGTTAGCTTGATCATATAATAGCACTAGGTCTCCTTCCAAAAAATTTCGAGGGGTCACATTTCTATCATCCTAAGCTTTCATTCGTTTTGCATGAGTCTCGATTGCCAATTCAGCATCACGACGAGTGTCATCTAATTTAGCTAAGTATAATAAACGCTTCTCCTCTTCGGACATAGCTGGGAGTAATTCGATAGCCATTTCAAGTGATGGGATTTCGCATTAAATGGGTAACATAGCTTCCAAGCCATAAACTAGTTGAAAAGGAGTGAACCCTGTTGATGTTTTCACTGAGGTTCGGTATGCCCATAGCGCTGAAAATCAACCATGTTGTGCAATCCGACCGATGAATACCAATGATTCGTCGGATCATTTATAACCAGAACTTTATTGATAGACTCAACCAGATCGTTGCTTGTGGATAATAAGGGTAGAGCTATCCGACGCAAAACAAGCTGGCCTGTAAGTTCGGTCATCATGACCGTTATCGAAAATGGCGCCCCATGGTCAGTAATAATCGCTTGTGGGACACCAAACCTAGCAATAATATGATTGAAAACGAAAATTGTTGCTGTTTTGCCATCTGCCTCGAATGTAGGCATCGCCTCGGCCCATTTAGTAAAATAATCAACCGCGAGGATAATTTACGCATGCCCCTCGGCCGAGTGAGGGTTACAAGTTATGAAGTCGATACCCCATTTGGCGAAAGGACCAACGAAAATTATAGGGTGGAGAGGAGCAGGTGGTGCACGCATCTTTCGATCAAACACCTAACAGTTGTGGCATTTTCGGACCGAAATAATACAATCTTTGAATAAAGACGGCCAGAAGTAGCCAGCGCGCAATATCTTTTGGGCAGTGGCATACCCAGACATATGACCACCACACGCTCCAGAGTGACAGTCATTCAAAACCCTCTCGGCCTCTTCGTGAGTTAAGCAACGTCGAAAAACCAAGTCTGCCCCACGGCGATAAAGAGTATCTCCAATAATTTTAAACTATTGGGACTGGAACCGATTCAATGCTCCGACTTTGAAATTTTAGGCCGAAAAGATTGGGTCTGGAGATAGATGATTATATCTCCATACCACGGATCTAAAGTGGTGATAAGAAACAAATATTCATTCACAATGGACTCTTCTGCCACAGTCTCTGTGTCAGCACGTGGGAAATCGCACATTAACTCCGCGAAAACTAAGGATTTCTTAGACTTGGATTTCTAGAACTCCAAATCGAACTCTTGCAGGATAACGATCCATTTAGAGTACTTGCCCCCTAGCAATTGTTCATTCAAAATATAAATCATAGGGTTGCAATCCGAAATCACAGTAGTTTTACGAAGTAAAATGT
>APFE031098712.1:41348-70654 GCA_000404065.3 Pinus taeda
CTAAAAGTAAAAACAAACAAATTAACACGCGCTATCAAATCTAGGAGTCAAACCACACACAAACAATAACTTTCCGTAGTGAAAACACTAGTTGGTGATGAAATCCAACGTCGCAGAATTCAATACAAAAATAGCGGTTGGAACAGTTACCCCGGAAACCTGCTTAATGAATAGACTGGCACAAGTTTCTCCACTAAACCGTCTCGAGTGAAGAGAACCCCCCAGAAAATCCAAGTGAGTCTAGCCGATGTCTGCTCTAGGTATAGTGGGATCTTCTCTCCACCGTCACCTTAGGAAGAATCCTATAGAATATGGTCACTATGGTTACCAACAGAAACAAATATACTTGGGGGAACAGTCTACGATCCGAAATGCATGCAAGGGTAGAGTAGCAAGCTCAATCCACTTGAAGGCTCCTTGACATAAACCAAGGTTTACCAACAAGTGACCCCAGGCTCCTCAACAATGGTTAATCTAAGGTTTACCATTTTTAACACGTGAATATCTGGCATCGTTCCCAATGAGGAAGGATTGATTCCCACACTGGTTCGGACACGATCTCGTGCTTCTCCTTTAAGAGGAGCTTTCCCAGAGCATAGATGCAACAATTGGATTTCTCTCCTACCGCAAGATACAGCTACTTGTTTGATTTACTGTCTTGGAGATTTAAGTACTCCCTACTCTAAGACACTAGCCTAAGCTATGTTGGTGTAATAGAGCCCTAGAAATAAAAGATTTCTAGATTGATTTTACTTTAAGCGTTATTTTTATTGGTTTTTGATTAAGTCAAGAGGCGCGGAGATGAAACTCGTGGTGTGAAGACTCGACTCAAAATCACTAAAAAGATGCACTTAAGATGATTAAACAATATTTTCTCTTCAATGAACTCCTAGCTACGAAAGAGTTTGAGAATGCAAATGCATATAAACACAAGTCTTTCTTAACAAACAAATTAAAAGAAGAGTTTTTATTCCAATGCACTCAAAACGAGACAACTAGTTATTTTCACAAAAATTTCCCTTTTCTTTCAAATGCTCAAATGCTACCAAACCAAACTTTTTCAAAAGAGATTTTCGTATTTTTATAAAAACACTCAAAACTATGACTAAAGAAAATCTTGAGAAAACTATGAATAAAGCAAATCTTAAGATCTACACACTATTAAAAACTACTTGAAGTAAAAGCTTACACAATGTTTTTTTTTTAAGGATGTTTTACTTGGCAATAAGCAAACCAATGACTAACTTGTCCAGAATCACAAATCGGTCAAAAAACAAGTGATTTTTTGCTCTTTTTTGTAAAAATGAAATCCAAACTTTTAACACAAGATTTTTCAAAGTTTTGCAAAGAGAAAACACAAGATGGATTCCTCAACAAAGGTAGATTTTGCAAATGGTCAGACTCATAAGAAGGACAGTAAAAACCAAGGTGATATGAGGCTTCTACGCTTCTAAGCTCTGAGCTACTACACGATGAAAATGAAAATCAAGACCGGTAACCAAAACTTCTAGGAATTTCACCTAAAACCCTAACACCAATGGAATTAAACCAAAGAAAGCTTTTAACAAGTCACATGTAGGTCTGGGCAGAGGATAACAACATCTAAACCAAAATAAAACTAATTGAAAGAGAAATTTAATTTTTTCAAAAGTTTAGCAGGGTCCGCAGGTTCAGAGTTTACACAGGTGCGTGCACGCTCTGTGTGCAAAGTAAACATGTGTATAAGTACGCACTGTGATACAAGCACAGGGTGCGGGCTTCTCCTAAAGTTATGAAAAGAAAAAACAAACCTAGATCCACGAAATCCACCCAATTCAACACACAACAAGCCAAAAACAGAAACAAAAACACAAGTTTCTCAGGTCAAAGTAAAAACAAGGAAAACAATCAATTCCCCAGCGGAGTCATCATTTTGTCACACGGAATGAGTCGAGGTTGCAGACATGATCGACCTTCCTAGTATCTAATGATATCTAGTGAAAAGCAAGCCAATCAAAAACTATATTTCTCTAAATATGCAATCAAAAACAAAGGCAAACAAGTGTTTTTAGGCCTACCTTGGGTCCAATGCAAGTTTGTGGAAGCCTTGCTCCCTTGCTCCAAATGAGCTTCCTTGAAGTGTAATTCTGCAAACAAAAACAAGCAAACAAATTAAATAGCACCTGAAAAGCCAATATCATAAAGCATATTCACCATAATGATCAAGGAGATTATGAAACAAACCACATAAGACAATTTGTTGAGAAAAATGAATCTGATTGTATTAATTCAAATGAAGAAGAACTTTACAACCTATGCCTTGATGCCGTACAAGCTCCTCCGAGGGTCCGATAAGAAGTCTCCTCTACTTTGACAAGTTTCACTCACTTCCCAATGAAACCAAAAGGTATGTGATCTCTCCTCTCAAGTTTAACTAGGAAGTCCCAATTCCATCAGCATTTACCCTCAAAATGTTTAGCTTCTAACCTCTCCAGCAACTGACCCAATGCCTTAATTTATAGTGCGATGGAGGGAAGTTACTAGGTCCTCCTTCAAAGGGATAAAGCCCTCCTTCAAAGGGATAGCTCCTCCCATCAAGGGATTAGCTCCTTCTCTTTTGGGATACATGAACCACCTTGGAGCGAACAATCCACGTCAAAATTCCTTCTAGAAACATCTAGAATTAACCCAAAGTGAGTTTTTTAGAATAAACTTGCACCTTTTTTACTTTTACAGGGGTTTGCACCCACCCCTTTACAAACAGAGCATGCAGATACGTAGGTAATATGAACAAAGGGTGCGGGCCTGCAGGCAATAGTGAGAGAAAGTGCGGAACCAGAGTTTTATTGATTTTCAATGTCTTTCTCTCAATTATAAATCTTGACATGAAGAGCTAAGGTCTGAGACTTGCTTAGGAGGCCAGTATAAGTGATGATAGACCCATACTGACTGCAAATAGTCATGGTGACGATATTTTTGTGTAACAAGATGCTTGGAGTTGTATATGTAGAGTATGTGCACTATCATCCTATTGACGACCTTCATCTGACCATCTGCCTGGGGATGGAAGGAAGTTGATTTGGTGAGCTTGGAATCCAATAATACCCAGAGTCTTGACCAGAATGTGCTCAAGAACCTACTATCCCGATCTGATATAATGGTTAGTGGGATCCCAAAATGTACCCATACTCATTCAAAGAAGAGTTTGGTAGTGTCCTCTGTGGTGATACTCTTTTGACGGTCGCCAATATAGCCATCTTAGAAAATTTGTCCATGACTGCAAATACACAGTCATTACCATGCTTGGTAGAAGTGAGGCCAGACATATATTCCATGGAGATGGATTCCCATGGCTGGTTGGGAGTAGGCCAAGGAGTGTACACTTTCTTCTTGATGGTTGGCTTGGTGATGGCGCAGGTAATGCAGGATCTAATATATTTCCCAACATCCAGTTGGAGTTTGGGCCAATAAAAGTACTTTTGTAGTACAATCATAGTTTTCTCCACACCAAAGTGATCTGTGACCCGACTGTAGTGCACCTCCCAAATCATCTTGGTACACTCGCTTGAAGGAACACAAAGGTGGCCCAGGTAGCATAGTAATGCGTCGTTGAGGTGGAAAACAAGAACTTGCTTGTGAGATACTAGCATCTAGTATGTCGAGGTGAACTCTGGATCATTTTTGTATAGTTTCAGCCATCCAGAGGTCTCATGACCACAAGAGTTGAGAACAGTAGTCAGTGTTGTAACTGGGGGCCGATTGAGGCAATCTGCAACATGACCGGTGCAACCCCTTTTTTGTTTAATTTTCAAGTGGAATTGTTGCAGATATGTAGACAACTTTTGATGGCGATCATTCTACAACTTCCCTTGTGTCTATATAAACTTAAGAGGTTGGTGATCAATGTGGATGATCGTATCCTTCCCCAGAATGTAGTGCTTCCACTGTCAGCAAGCCTTCATGATGGAATACATCTCTTTATCATAGGTGGGGTACTTCTAAATCATATAAGAAAGTGTCTCACTATGTTAGGCCACTAGATGCTCATGCTAGGTGAGGACTGCACCAATAGCATAGTCTGAGGCATCTGTCTCAATTTCAAATGGTTTCTATAGGTATGGTAGTGGGAGTACCAGTGAAAAGTAGAGGCGGTGCTTCAAATCAATGAATGTCTTCTATTGGGACTCAGACTAGGAAAAAACTTCTTTCGCCCCACCTTTACTAATCTAACTCAAAGACAAATTGATATGGGATAATCCCAACACGAACCTCTGATAGAAATTTTTAAGTCCCAAAAAGTTGCGAAGCTCCATTAGAGTGGTCGGGGTTGGCCATTCCTGAATGAATTGGATCTTGGTTGGGTGCACATGCACGCCACACTCATCTGTGATGTAACCCAAGTATTGGACCTGTCTCATGCCAAAGGTGCATTTCTCCAAGTTGGCACACAGTTTGTGCTGCCGAAGGGTTTGAAGAACCCACTGAATGTGTTCCAAGTGTTCTTCCCAAATCTTGTTGAAGATGAGGATGTTTTCCAGATAAACCACCACGAACGAGTTAGTGAAGGGCCGCAAGATGTCATCCATTAGCCTCATAAAAGTAGTAGAGCAATTTTTCAACCCAAAGGATTCAAGAAGGCCTTCCTTGGATTTAAAGGAAGCCTTCCATACATTTGTGGGCTCTATTGGAACCTAGTGGTAGCTAGACTTCATATCGATCTTGCTGAAATACTTGCCCCCCTTGAGTTGGTCCAGTAGGTCATCAATCAACGAGATTGTATACCTATTCCTGACAGTGATTTTGTTTAGTGCTCAATAATCAATGCAGAGCCTTTGGGTCCCATCCTTCTTTTGTACAAGTACAATTAGGCTCCCACAAGGCGAGGAATTTTGTTGGATGTGCCCTTTCTACAGAAACTCCTGGATTTTCTGATTGATCTATTAATTTTCTAGAAAGGAGTCATGATACATTGGTCCATTGGGTAGAGGTGCTTCGAGAGTCAGATCGATTAAATACTTGACCCGGCAATGCAAGGGTACCCCTATGGGTGAGGAGAAGATGTCCCTATATTCTTCCATAACCGTATCCACCTTCTTCTACTACTCGGAGGAACCCTTCCCGGGGGCCATGGATGTGGCTATGGCCTTCCCCTTACTTTGAGAGTGAATCAGAAAGAAAAAAAAAAAAAAAAAATCCCAGTCTGGGAGATGACCTTACTGCATTTCTTAGCCGAGATCAAAGAGATGGCAGTAGGTGGGGCTACTTGAGGTATCCTATATAAATCAGTACCTAAAGAAATAATAACAAAGTGAGGTCTAGACTCATATATAACATGTTGCTTCCATAATTATGGTTTTCCTAATAATAAATCACAAACTTCAAGAGGACAAACATCACACAATACCTCGTCCATGAAGGGCTTGATGTTGTAGGGAAGGCAACACTGTTGGCTGAAGTAAAGATCTCGTCCTTAATGAAGCCACCTGATGGTATACGGTTGCGGACATGATGTAGTTGGTAGGCCCAACTGCTTCACAACCTCTTCTTAAATGAGTTTCTTTTGGCTCCTGCTATTGACAATGAACTGTAGCGGAGAACCCTTCACCCACATATGTGAGTGGAATAGGCACTCCCCCTATTTTGGATCTTCAAGCTCAATATTTTGGATCTTGGTGGTTGCCATAGTGGCATTGGGATCCATGTTAATGATCTACATCCCTTTTTCATTTCCCTTGTCAAGTTTTGACTCAGAGTCGGAACATGTGTCAGACTTAGAAGCCTTCATCTTGGCCACCAATGACTACTTGGCCCGACACTCACTTGTGTTGTGAGTGGAGCTCTTATGGAACTCACACCACTTTCCCGTGTCCTTCTTTGTCTTCATGGTGTTGTTATTTTCTTGCGGCTTTGGTAGTTTATCCTAAATCACCCCGTCTTGGCTTTGCCCTTTTCTCTGCGGTTTGGGGGCACCTTTCCCTTGCTTCAAATTCATAGATCCAAAGTCTCTCTTTTTCTATTTAAGTTTCTACTCGATCTTAACAGTGTATCAGTACATCGTACCAAGTGAGGAGATGTCTGGAAATCCATCTCATCCTGGGTATACTTTTGTAGGAAGCCGTGGTACTTGAGTACCAAATGTTTCTCAGAATCATTGATATCCAACTTCGTGTGAATGGTATGAAAAACATTGGTAGACTATGACACATCTTGGTCTCTTCCCCATCGCAGTGTGGTCCACTTTATGTATTTATCCTCATAGCTCCCGACAGGGTAGTACTGCTCCTTAATGGAACCTTGGAATGAATCCCAAGTGGGTGCGGCCAAAAATAGTGAGGGTGTACTTTCATCCTTCTACTCACAGTAGGTTTCCCAGCAGTCCTTGACATGGGGGGAGACTTTGAGAAGATAAAAGGTAATCTTTTCTTAGCTAGAAAAATCATGAATAGAAAAATATCCTTCTAGTAGATTTAACCATTTATTTATAGTGTCCACATCTATCTAAACCTTAAAAATGGTAATGTAAAAGTTAACTTGTACTCTAAAGGGTGTGGTGCTTCTAGAGTAGCTGCTGGAAGTAGATGTGTCGCCCTCAGGTAGCCACTGAAGGATCTGGGAAAAGTTGTCCATCATCATGTTCCTTTGTCGCTTGAAGGATTCTTCGAGTAATATTTTGAAAGGATCTCCTGCCCCCTCATCTCTCTTTTCTTCCCCCATGGGAGGTTGTCAAGTTTTGCAAGGCTAGTCTTGGAAAGGTTCAACCATTTCAATCCATAACTCCTTATATCTCGACCTCATTGGGGACATGCAAAGAAAAACAAAGAAAGAGAAAACCACTCAGATACCACTCATCCAAATTTAAACAAGAACCCAACAAATTACATATATAACCATAAATACAAATATGTAGCTGAAATAACACTTCATTTCATTAATATCAAATATTGAAATATGCTTACAAACATAATGGAAATAAGACTAGCTCAGGCGATGGTAGCTTATCTCTGAGAATCGATGTGGTGGCTACATGCCTCTAAACTATATTACAATGAGGCTCAAATGCCTATTTATTATTGAAAATCATGAGAAAACTATAAACAGCCAAAACCTTAAGCCCAGGAGATGTAACGCCAAGAGTTTGTGGGCCTCCTTGGGGTTAGTTGGGCAGCCAACTTCTCGGGGTCATAACTTGGTCATATTATCTTCGTTTGGCACAGATGATACCTTGTTGGAAAGGTCTCTTTGAGCACTACAATATTTTCTATAGGCATGTGCCTTTGGTTATGTATCTATAAAGGACCTAAAAAACATCATTTTTGGGGTCAAAACTGTTCTAGAAGTTCACGACCCGAAAAACTGCTAAAAATAGTAAATGTTGAAATAAACAAGGAAACAAATGAAACTAACTTGAGGTCTAGGTGGGATAGGTGGGTGGCCACCAATATCCACCTGGATCAAAGATGGGTTGCAGTGGAAGTGTGGAATGACAGGAAGCTCATAGTCAAGTCAGGTCCATAGGATCAATTCCCACACAGAGGCAAGAAATAATTTTTTGGAGATCAAAGAGCATTGGCTCAAGGGGAGCTTCTTTGATAAGAAGTAGTAGTCAACAATGGGCAGCCTTAGAAAGGAATATTTCTAAGAAAATGAAAGGTTTGCATCTTTGGTGAAATACCCTTATTTCATTTAAGTTGTGAGTTTGATTATGCATATCACTCTTGTGTTCATGATACACAATTGGTGTAAGCTTTTTCATGTCCCTTAACCCTCAATTGGTATAACTATGTCAATTGGTTGTGTTGGGCTCATGTTGACTAACCATGTGTGCAAATGGAAATTTCCTCTCTAGAAAAGAAATATTAGAGTTTTCTCGATACATTGTTCCATTTGTATCATTTCTTTTGGTGCAATTGGTATAAGAAGCAGTCCCTTTTGTATTAGAATGATCTCAAGGGGAGAAGTGATGAAAGGGGCAATTGCGTTAAGGCAATATCCCTTTCATTTCTGAAATATTGATCGTGGACCTACGGGTTATGGGCCCATGTTTCTATCAGAAGCGTTAATTGGTGCTTTTCCTTTAAAATTGGGACAACAAAAGTCAGCACAAATACATAGAAATACATGGAAACCCGACCATGAACGCCTAAGACCAGATCTAAAATAGAATAAAACCACATCCATAAAATTCTCGGGTCCGCTCTTTCCTTCGTCAATTGAACAGCTACTGAACATCATTTGGGATTGAACAGCAAACTGTAATTGAACAACACTCGGAATTGAACAACAATCCATAATTGAACAGCAGTTCCATCCCACGTTGACTTTCACTCTCCACCATTGATCTTTTGTCTCCAGATCTAACGATCATCACTTGTCCTGATCATCAAAACAATCTGATTGACATCCTCCACTGATTGATCAAGGCACACTTGATCTAATCATTTGATCCAACAGTCTACGGGTCTTCAATTAACACATGGGTTATCAAGCTTTCAACCCCCATAGTTGATTATGACATCAACATCTGAATTTTGCAATAGACGGTTAATAACAACTGTGGGCCTTCACCTATGATCAAGGCATCCCATACTCTCTACCCTCGCTGTGGTTATTAATCTCCTCTTTACTTTGTTTTTATGTCATTCTTCAATCTCTGCCATAGATCAAATTCACGATCCAACGGTCGACGCTTCATCGCATTCTCGGCTCATCACAATATCGCAAATATGGGTTTATCGTAGACCCAAAATCTTTTACTGAATGTGATTTGTGATTAAATCTCCACCATCAATCTAGTTCTTGATCCGACGGTTGTCGCAACATCGCATGAGAAACTTGCGCAACATTTAGCCACCCTTTCGGAGCCAATAGGACTTTAGATTGTGATTTTTAATTTTTCAGGTCCAGTTTTTGGATTAACTTCGGCGCCTATTCCAACCCAATATCTGTCTGATCTTCCAACTAACGATCAATCCAATCATCCCCGGATCTCAAATGGATTATATTCCAGTTCAAGCATCCATCAGGTCTATCTTTTGAAAAACCATTTACATCCCTTAGGCTGCTCGATGAACCACTTTCTTCTTGAAAAAACCGCTTTCAATGATCTGACGGCTCTTCTTCTGCACTTCTTCGCATATGATGGAATCTGCATCAACACTTAATTAACTCTGCCATTTATACTCGACACTTCACACAACAATTGACTTGTTTAACTTTGGATCGTCGTCGATTCTCACAGTGATCGATGGTCGATCAGTAAACCCATAACACAAAAATTAACTCAACAACGCATATATACACAACATAACTTGAAAATGCATAAGTACACAGATACATGGAATTTGCACACACATGCAGATTTATATTATACAGAACTTGATTACATTCTAAGGCATTTCAGCCTTAGTCATACTTCCCCTCTCGACTACATTGAATCCACACCTTGTTTCCACAAATCTCTATCTATCGCTCTATATATCTCACCACCTTACACAGACTCTCTTATATAAGAAGTTCCAAAAGGGAAGGATCATTTACGATCCATGAATTTCTCTCTCAATCGCTTAACAAACCCCTAAATCGCATACATGGCAGATTAAGTTACATTAAATAAGTCTTCTAGAAACTTTATCCATTCCATCATTTTAGCCCTGTTTTAACAGAATTTGCCTCCTGGTTTGCACATTCCTCCATGTCTCCTCCTTCTCAGCTTTGGATTCCTCTTTTAATGAAGAGTTCTCGGACGCTCCTGCATTAGACTCTCGAGGAACAAAAATTTATGACCTCCTAGTCATATGCTTCTCCTTAATCCCATAGCGATTCTACCCACTTCCTCACTGGAACTACCTTCATGATCTTTTGTGAACTGCAATCAAACCTCTACAGTGATAGCCTTCTCTACTACATGATACCTCACCAAGCTTTCTCCGCTGAGCTTAGTCTTTCGGCATCCTTCTAGTTCTCTCCTCTAGAAACAATTGAGCACTCCTTTATCTAGGTTGTTGCAACCCTTCTCACCTTCTACTGACACTATCTATACGACAGTAAAGACCATAAACTTGCCAAGTTTTAACAAAACTGTACCTCCTTCTCTTTCTACTTGCACTCCTTCTTCTACATGAAATCTCTTTTACGCAGGAAAACCTTTCCCTGCTTTGATACCACTTGATGAAAGGAGGTATAGTGCTAAGGCAATATCCCTTTCATTTCCGAAATATCGATCGTGGACCTGTGGGTTATGGACCCACGTTTCTATCAGAAGTGTTAATTGGAACTTTTTCCTTAAAAACTAGGGAAACAACAGTCACCACAAATACACAGAAATACATGGAAACCCAACCATGAACACCTAAGACCAAATCTCAAAGAGAATAAACCTGCATCCATAAACATCTCGGGTCCGCTCTTTCCCAATTTGTCAATTGAACAACTACTGAACAACATTCGAGATTGAATAGCAATCCGTAATTGAACAACACTAGGGATTGAACAAAAATCCATAATTTAATAGCAATTCTATCCCACGTTGACTTTCACTCTCCACCATTGATCTTCTCTCTCCAGATCTAATGGTCATCACTTGTCCTAATCATCAAAAAAATTTGATCGCCATCCTCCACCGATTGATCAAGGCACGCTTGATCTAATCATTTGATCTGGCGGTCTGTGGGTCTTAAATTAGCACGTGGGTTATCATGCTTTCAACCCCTGTATTTGATTATGACATCAACATCTGAATTTTGCAATCGACATTTAAAAAAAATTGCGGGCCTTAACCTAAGATCAAGGCATCCCATACTCTCTACCCACATTGCGGTTATTAATCTCCTCTTTACTTTTTTTTACATCATTCTTCAATCTTCGTCATTGATCATATTCATGATCCAATGTTGGCACTTCATCGCATTCTTGGCTTATCGCAAATCTAGGTTTATCGTGGACCCAAACTCTTTTACTGAATGTGATTTGCAATTAAATCTCCACCGTCAATTTGGTTCTTGATCTGATGGTTGTTTCAACATCACACGAGAAACTTGCACATGTTTAGCCACCCTTTTGGAGCCAATAGGACTTTAGATGGCAATTTATAATTTTTCAGGTCCAGTTTTTGGATTAACTTCCACACCTATTCCAACCCGATATCCGTCTAATCATCTAACCAATGAACGGTCTAATCATCCCCAGATCTCAACTGGATTATATTCCAGTTCAAGCATCCATCGGGTCTGTCTTTTGAAAAACCATTTATAGCCTTAGGCCGCCCGATGAACCACTTTCATGTTGCAAAAACCACTTTCAATGATCCAACGACTCTTCTTCTACACTTCTTCACATATGATGGAATATAAATCAACACTTAATTAGCTCTACCATTTCTACTCGACACTTCACACAACAGTTGACTTGTTTAATTTTGGATTGCCATCGATCCTCACAGTGATCAATGGTCGATCAATAAACCCATAATACAGAAATTAACTCAACAACGCATATATACACAACATAACTTGAAAAGGAATAAGTATACAGATACACGAAATTCGCACACACACATAGATTTATATTATACAGAATTTGATTACATTCTAAGTCATTTCAGCGTTAGTCACACTTTCCCCTCTCGACTACATTGAGTCCACACCTTGTTTCCACAAATCTCTATCTGTTTCTCTATATATCTCACCTCCTTACACAGACTCTCTTATATAAGAAGTTCCAAAAGGGAGGGATCATTTATGATCCATGAATTTCTCCCACAATCGCTCAACAAACCCCTAAATCGGATACATGGTAGATTAAGTTACATTAAATAAGTCTTCTAGAGACTTTATCCATTCCATCATTTTAGCAGAATTTGCCTCCTAGTTTGCACATTTGTCCACGACTCCTCCTTGTCAGCTTTGGATTCCTATTTTAATGAAGAGTGCTAGGACGCTCCTGCATCAAGAAGTGGAGATGTTGAAATAAAGTAAGCATAGTCTCAGAAGAAGCAACATCAGTGAAGTCCAAGAAGAAATGCATCATCATTAATTGGTATTTGCAGCGACAACAATAGCATGAGTATTTTAATTTGTATCAATCTTTAATTGATACAAAATATGAATTAGTGGAGAGAGTGCTCAACCAACAATAATAAGGGGTCTAAAACTAGAGGCATTCAAATCAGAGGCAGGATATGTTCAAGGGGATCATATCATAGATGCCTAGTTTATGGAGTAGCAACAACAATAGCCTTGGTAGAGATGTGTGAAAATCAAAATGAACATATCAACAACTAGAATCTGGTCTTCACATCCAAGTGATTGCATGGGGAGAGAAAGTAAGCTTGTAGCCCATTGACATTGATGTCAAAGGCAGAGAGAATTTTGGAGAATTTGTGATGGCCTGTGCAAAATAAAGTAGGCCATTGGTGTCTCATGCAATGAGATGTGTGGAAGCAACATGAGGTTTAGCCATCACATGAAGATAAGGATGGAGTGTTGCCATCATTACTAAAGGGGGATATTGTTGGAGAGTTGGCATTGTCTAGATGGCCATTGGCCTAGTGAAGGAATATGCAAGTGTGTTGGCATTGATGTAAAAGTAATCATGGGAAAATGTGTTGGGTAGTCGGAATTGCCTCACTATTGTTAGGAGTGTTGGCATTGATGTCAACCAGACAAGCTCAGATGCTTATTGGAATAGATGTTGGTAGTGATGGCCCCAGAGGATTCCTATGATGGCTGCAATCTTTAAGTAGAGAATCATCATAGTAGCAGTCTTAGTGGAAAATCCATAAAATGATTAACTATTGTGCTAGTCAGGATGGAAGTCCATGGTAGCTTCAGGGTTCATGCAAAGGATCACCATGGTGGGTGTGATTTCAACTGCCCAGAGAGTCAAGGAGCAAAAGATTGGAAGAGAGCTTGGAGCCATATTTGATGTAGAAGATGGGCTCAAAGACTACATCAGAACCTATCCATTGGAAGTTTCTTTGGAAGATATTTCCAACAATATGTGGAAGTCCAAAAGTGGACTCTGGGTTCAAAAGTTATGGCCTACTGAAGTTCAAGGTTTTGAAGCCTTAGGCGGGGAAAAATATCACATATTGGAGATCGACAATCTAGGCATATCGGCAATCACAATTCAAAGGTCCAACAGTATCAACGATCGCACATCAACGATACTAGACATATCAACAACCGTAATCAAAGGTCGACACATTGATGTATCAGTGCATCGGCAGTCGGAGGTCAGTGATCCAAAATCTTAATGATCAGGGCATCGACACATTGGTCTAGTGACTATCAGATATCAGAACCCCGTAGATCAGTGGATTGGTGCATTGTAACATCAGAGCAGAAAGTGTCGAATCCCAGAGGTAATCCAGGTCTGGGTGTGACAAAGGACCCTTCCAAGACCTTTTAATTTCATGATGTGTTAAATTGCATTTTTAAAAGAACCTAAATGAATACATCTGCATGTTGTAAAGAAGAGGAACATGACATTCATCAACACATGAAAACATAAGCCGTTGATAACAGAGTTCGTCACAGAATTCGTCTAGGAGGGACTACGTCTCCGAGCCCTGATGTCAAGATAGTGTAGGCCACTGCATTAAGTGTTGTCAATAGTGATGATGTACATAAGAGGTGATGTCGCTATCATACAAGGAAAATGCCCTCATTTAGGAGTGGCTCCAAGAGATGTTCCACTACAGGAACTCTTAATCAAAAAGGACTCCTATCAGTATTACCTAAAATCATGCATGATGATAATGAGCCTCCTGCCAACATGGCATAAAAGGGATCTCAATGCAAACATACATGGCAACAACATGAGTATCCCATCAACATGACAACAAAGGGAACGCAAACAAAAAATGACAAATCATGACAACAAGTACATCTCACAAATGATTCCGCATCACATCAAGTAGGAATCATGAAAACAAGTAAGAAACAAGATCCCACATCAGACATCAAACAGGGATCTACGCAACATAGTGCAGGGAAAAATAAGTACATGAACACACTAAATATATCTCACATCCTAAGGCCATCTGAAGAAAAGGATGTTAAACTGTCGAAGCTAGTTGTACCATCAATCTAGGGACGTCGAATTGCATGGAAATGACTACTCGCACATGATTGCTAACACCTGCATTCCACTTTGAAAAGTGGCCGAAAAATGAAATGAGAAAATGGAAAATCTAAATGCACCATCAGATTTGTGGCATCGAATAGTGATAAATCGACTGTCAAATTTCTGAATTTGGAGAAAATGGAAATCTGGGGCTTAAGGAATCTTTTAGATTCCCCCTACATTCCTTAAAGGTTCCCTCCTCTAGGTCCTCTGCAAATCGGCTGCTCAGATCAAGAAACTGACTACGCTATTGAGTTCCTGTCGCTGAGAGGTGTAGGATCGACATAAAATTTGTCCCATTTGGACACTGCAGAAATTTCACCCTCCTGAGAATTTCGCCCAATCATGGTTCCATCCTGCATTAAAAATTAATTTAAAAATGCCTCAGTTTCTATGTGCCCTCCTCTTCTCCTCCATGCCTGGGTGCACTAGGAATTAGTTGAGGAGGGGTTTATATAAATTTTTGGTGGGTGGAATTTACAGAAAAGTTGGTTAGGTGGATTGGTATAAATAGGAATTAGTTGAGGAGGGGTCGAGTGGTCAAACTCTGCCCCTCCCATTTTAATTCATTACTATTTCTTTTATAAAAACCGCATGAATTTTTTTGGGGTCGGGTCCGCATTGGGTAGCCTGCCCCCATACCCTCCGTAACACATTTGAATTAATTATGGCGTGTTTGTATTTATGGTATGAGGTTGGTGAATTAATGTTTCGTTTGTTTGGACGTTACATTTTAAATGGCATGGATTGGCACGTGGGTTCTACATGTGGCCACCGCATGGTGGCAGGCCAAACCACGTGGCTGGCATGAGCTCGATACCCACCGACCTCCTCATTAAAATGATTAACATGTTCTTATGGAGAGGCGTGGGGTGGTGGGGGTGGTGCCCCACCACCTCCTTTATATATTTTATTAATTTAATAATATAATAAGGCCTATTTCGAAAATTCCAAAATTTCAGAAGGAGTCAAATTAAATAAGCCACAAATTCACCCAAAATCTGGTTGGAGTTGGCCGGATTCCGTCTGTCAAAAAACTTCCAAATTGTGTCTCCATTAAGCTTGCCCAGTCAACAAAAGTCAACTAATACTTTGACTAGCTCGTTCTCCCTCATACAAGCTCGGATTGACGAACCATTCACAATGCTATGATCAGGACGATGAGATCTACACTTTGGTCCTAGTTCAAAAGAATTCTAATCACTTTGATTTTCGAGCTTCCCTGAGCCCTCTCTATCATGTGTGTGTCCCTGGAGCCACCTGGATCAGGAGGAGATCAAAACATCGACGATCTTAGTATCGGGATTTTCCAAATGTGAACCCTTTATAAAGTTATGGTATGGGTAAAACGTCAATAGCGTTAAAATCCACTGGGAAGGTCAATAAAGAATTAACAAAGGATTTAGGTGTAAAACCAAAGGTGTAAGGACCCCTTTCTGTCTCCTTCAATAGGACATGTGGCAACATCAGAAGTCAATAAAATCAGAGCATCAACACATCACATATCGACAATCAAAACTTCTTAAAGCGAACCCTTTAAAAAGAGTTGCGATATGTTAAAACGATGATTGCGTTAAAAGATGTCAAGAAAGCCAAAAGAGAAATAACTAAGGAATTCATTATAAAACCAGCGTAGGCAAGTGCTTTTTCTATCTCCTCTAGGAGGACACATGGTGGCATTGTAGAAGTTTTATGAATAATATGACACTTATTCAACCAAGATTATCCTGATTATACACTATTGCGGAATGCATGCATAATACATAATTTCATCTACCATTGATCATCAATTTTGCGGAAGCAGAAACAATTGCATGCGAATATAGAAGCATCAATCACACATATCAACATAGTATATCACTGGGGAAAGCATCTCGCTAAGAAACCCCAAACTATCTATATAGTATATTGATTGAGATCATGTAACAGTACACAGTACAATACTAGCTCCACCTGTTACACACAATACATCACAGATATGAATCAATCACTGGCTCAAATCACCCCTGCTGCTTGCCTGCCTCCACTGCGCAATCTTGCATAGAGAATGGATGAGAATAGCTGAACCATTCACGTGTTTCCCTTGTGTAACACTACACAATCCTCATTGGCAACTCAATCCCATTGATTGTGTAAATCACATGCACAACTATAGTCACAACTGACAGCTGTCTTTCCCTTTCACTCACCTCTGACACTTGTCTACACTGAACTATCCATGCACTAAGTTAACTAATGTATTCTTCAGTTGCTTTATGAGTTAATAATTAGTGAATTAATTAATACCTAATTCACACCACTCATCACTTAGTCTATTGATCAGTTAGACTAAATAAAACTAGTTCAACTAAGTCAAACTGAACACAACTCCATCAACTCCTGATCCAACTCCATAGAACTCAATCATTGAAGTCCTAACTGAAGTCCTCCATGCAATAGCTCAAGTAACCATAAGAACCACGTATTTCCTTCTGGCAGTTGCATGTGCCACATCCGTAGCTCGAACTGAAGTGCTCCAAGAGAATAATATAATGTTTATAGTCCAAATATTATTAAGAGCTAATAATATTCAACTATTTTATTTTTAGCCTGGAAGTCTAAAAATAGACTTCGCCCATATGTCTAAAAATAGAGGTCCATCTATTTTTACCAACTTGACCAATCATCCACAAATAGCATCCTACAACTCATAGACCATGATCCATATGTCTAAAAATAGACTTGCGCCGAAAATAGCTTGCGGGCCCACTTAGTGAAGGCGACTTCTTTCCACTAAGCTTCATCATCTTGTTGCATTCTCAACAGGCATATGATTGGTCCTGATAAGGACACATGGTGGCATCTAGTGGGCTCCAATGAGGACACATGGTAGCATCTAGTTGGCCCTGATAAGGGACAAGTGGTAGTTGACGTCAACATGATGTTTCCGTACGGAAGGACACATGGTAGACTGTTTTGACCATATTCGGTGGCCTAATGGGCCATATCTAAGTGACATGTGTCACCACTCAAGAAGTTCCATGTGGCAGTGATGATGTCATTTGACGATCGGAGGATTGTAGCTGTCAGCACTTGGTAACAATTAGAAAAGGACGATGAGAGTGGCTCCAACATGTGTTAGTGCACGGTTAAGAGGAAACCAATAGAAACAAGTGTCGAATAGTTAACAAAGGAAAAGAATATGATATTACATTGTGGTGTAAAAAGCTCTAATATAGCAGCACAGATGCTTTAAAGATGTATGGGTCGAAAAATGAAGACTAAATGAAGTAGAGGAGTTGGTCATTGGAATGAATGATGACTGTCAAACATATCTAAGAGAAGGTAACAAGGATAATGGTCCATAGAAAGGACATGCCTGATTAGAGATAAGCCATGTTTAAGTACTATCAAGTTCTATGAGCAATGAATAAGCATGGAGAGGCTCAGTGATGGGAGAGTTGCATACAGAGAGGATTGTGCCTAGTTTGAGTAAGAAGGTGGATTGAGAATTAATTCTCAGTATGGAGAAAACAATCAAGTGCCCATTCTTTTGTTTATTGAAGTGGTAGATGTAGCAACAGAATAAAAGGGCCATGCCAAGGTACAATGCACAATATGGACACAGGACAATTTGGCAGCATCGATTGGGGAGCAGTAGAGGAACAAAACCCAGGAGCTCAGATGAGCAAATGGGGGAAAATAGTGAAGTTGTAAGGCTAAAGTGCCTATGTGCTGTGTGAAAGAGATAGTTTCTTGTGATGCATGTGTAAGGTGGAAGAGTTGTGTTGTTCTGTAAGCAAGGTTGAAGTGCCTGTGCACTGTGAGTAAAGGAGGAAGTTGCCTGTGATGCGAGAAAGGTCATATGTGTGCATAGAGAGAAAATTCCTGAGAGCTGAGGGTCTGTTGATGAAGAGAAAAGAAAAGTGATGCATGGACTATGATGAGTGATTGTTGTTGAGAAGATCAGTGGGTTGCTGCATAGTGTTGTGGAGTGAGTAGAGTGAGAAAAATGCAAAGTTGAGATCAGGGAGAATGGTTGCCATTTATAGAGAACATTCAGTTCTTATTTTAATGTGTGTTGGTGCCTACATACAGGAAGTTGGTGCTTCCATTCTCTATTTGGTCCTTGAGAAGGATTGGGGATTGGTGCCTCCTACAAGTTGGTGCTTGCATAAATCCAAGGAGATGCAAGTTGGTATTTGCAACAAATCCACGAGGTCGATGCCTCACATGGTGCTTCTAGTAAGTTGGACAAGTGTCTACAATAAGAGGGAGTTGGTGCTTCCTGCTAGTCATTGCTAGCAAATAATCATAGGGATTTGGTGCTCCCTGTGAGTGGGTTCTCACAAAATGGATTTATGTAATAGAGAAGGTGCTCTTATTTTACATCAATAACAACAATAATCTTGGTGGTTTTTTCCCAAAAGTGTTTCCACATGAAAAACTTTATGTCTCATGTGTATGATTCTCATGGTGTGTATGCTTGTTTGTTGATTTCATGTTGCTGCCATATTAAATATTGTTGTTGATTATATGGTTGGGTGCCAAAATTGAATAAGAAAAGTAAATAGCCACACAAGTTTAAAATTAGCCTTAATACCAATTCACCCACCCTCTCAGTGTTATCATTGTTTCCAATAGATGCAACTTGGGTTGAGTTATGTTGGTGTCAGATGCTCAACAACATCAGATGTGTCTAACAAAGGGGGAAAGTATGGTTGCCACTAATCCTCATTGAATATTGGGTGTAGGCCAAGGAAGGATGGAATGTTGAGCTCAAAGGCATTGTCCCCTACAACCTTGGTGATGGTGTACGACCCATATCAGTGTGGGTGAATTTTGTAGTGGGGCCCAATGAGGTGCTCCTTCTGCAAATGTAACCAAACTTTTTCACCAACTTAGAACCCTTGTGGCACCCGATGTTGATCATGACATTTCCTGTACTTAGAATTAGCTCTATCCAATATGTCATGGACTTGCTAGAAGATGTGTTGAATCCACTCAAAGAAGCTATTAGCCCTGTCATCTTTGACCTAGACATGAGATGAATCTGCCTGAGTAGCTACAAATGGTATGGCCACACCAATGGGACCTAATGGCTAGAATCCCAACCCCACCTAAAAGGGGTTGTGGCTAGTTGAGCTATGAAGAGCTCTGTTGTAACTATGTTGGACATAGGGGAGGCTTTCATCCCATGTGCGTGGGTGCTTTGAGTTGTACATGTGCAAAATGTGCATGATCATCTCATTGACGACCTCTATTTGGCCTTCGATTTGGGGTGGAAGGCCGTGGACTTAGTGAGCTTCGTATCTAACATCGACCATATGCTTGAACAAAATGTACTTAGTAACCTATTGTCCTGATATGAGATAATGGATTTTGGGATCCTAAAGTGTACCCAGACTCACTCAAAGAATATTTTAGTAATGGATTCTGATGTGATACTCTTCTTGCTGGCTACCTGAATGGGCATCTCAGAGAATCTGTCGACGACCACAAAAATGCAGTCATTGCCATTCTTAGTAGAAGGAAGGCTCAACATGTAAGCTGTGGAGATGGATTCCCAAGGCCAAATAGGAGTAGGAAGAGAAGTATATAGGCCTTGTCACTTGATGGTTGGTTTGGAAATGGCATAGGTAGTGTAGGATCTAATGTACTTTCCAACATCTTGTCGAAGGTTCGACCACTAAAAATAATTCTACAACATTGCCACTATTTTCTCTACTCTGAAATGTCTAATAACCTGATTTTAGTGCACCTCCAAAATTATCTTAGCACGCTCACTTGAAGGAACACAAAGGTGTCCTAGATGGCATAATAGTGCACCTCGTATGTAAAAATTAGGAACTTTCTTATCTTCTAGGAGCATCCTGTATGGGTTGCTGAATTATGGATCTCTCTTATAAAGATGCGACCATCTTGAAGTCTTGTGTCCAAAAGATTCAAGCGCAGTGGTCGGTGCCATGACCAGTGGTTAATTGAGGTAGTCTACAACATTATTGATGTTTCCCTTCTTGTACTCAATGTTCAAATGGAATTATTGCAGATATGTGGATCATTTTTTATGGCGATCATTCTGCAACTTTCCTTATGTCTATATGAACTACAAGGGATAGTGGTCTATGTGGATGATAGTTTTCTTCCCCAAAATGTAATGCTTCCATTATCGGTAGGACTACACAATGGAATAAATCTTGTTTTCATAGATGGGATACTTTCAGACTGTGTATGAAAATGTGTCACTATGATATGCCACTAGAGGCCCCTGCTAAGTAAGAATTGCACCAATAGCATAGTCGAAGGCATTTGTCTCAATATCAAATGGTTTTTTCAGGTATGGTAATGTGAGAAGAGGTGATTCAGACCAAAATAAATTTACTTTCACTCCACCCTTGGTGACTTGACTTAAAGGCCAAGTGATATGAGAGAATCCCACCACAAACCTACGGTAGAAATTGGCAAGATCTAGAAAGCTACAAAGATATGTTAGAGTGGTTGGGGCTGGCCAATCTAGAATAACTTGTATCTTGGTTGGGTCCACATCCATACCCCGCTCATCAATGATGTACCCCAAATTTTGAACCTGGGTCATACCAAAATTGCATTTCTCCAAATTGGCACATAATTTGTGTTATCGCAAGGTTTGAAGGACCTGTCGAATATGGTGTAGTTGCTCTTCCCAACTCTGGTTGAATATGAAGATGTCATCCAAATACACTACCATGAACGAGTTGGTGAAGGGTTGCAAGATGTTGTCCATCTGCCTCACAAAGGTTGTGGGGGCATTCTTCAACTCAAAAGGCATGACCAACCATTTGAAAAGGCCCTCCTTAGATTTGAAGGTAGTCTTCCACACATTATAGGGTTCGATTGGTACCTGGTAATAAATGTATTTCAATTCAATATTGCTGAAATATTCCCCCCCTTGAGCTAGTTGAGAAGGTCATCAATTAGTGGGATTGGATACCTATTCCAAACAATGATCTTATTCAGTGCCTGATTGTCAATACAGAGTCTCCAAGTCTCATCCTTATTCTGTACTAACATGATTGGGCTCCCATAGGGTGATGAAATTGTCGTGATGTACCCTTTCTGTAACAGCTCTCGAATCTACCTCTTGATTTCATTGTTCTCTAGAACAAAGCATTGATAGATCAGCCCATTGGGTAGTGGTGCGCTTGGGATTATATCGATGGAGTGCTTAACCTAACAATGTAGGGGTGCCCCTGTGGATGAAGCGAAGATGTCCCTATACTCTTCCACAAACTTGTCCATCTGATGTTGCAGTGAGGGGGAGCCCTGTTTAGAGGCCATGGATGTGGCCAAAATCTTCTTTTTTCTCCTAGGGTGAATCATAAGGAAGACAAATTTCCCGGTCTAGGAAATGATATTACTGAATTTCTTCACATAAATTAAAGAGATGGTGGTAAGCGGTGCTACCTTTGATATCTTGTATAAATTATCTCCCAAAGAAATAATAACAGTGTGAGGCCTAGAATCATACACAACATGACACTTCCACAAGTATGGTTGGCATAATAATACATCATAAACTTCAATAGGAGAAACATCACACATTACCTCATATGTGAAGGGCTTGGTGTTTTAGGTAAGGTCGCACTACTGGCTAACGCAGAGAACTCATCTTTGGTGAAGCCACCTGATGGTGTACGAATGTGGGTGTTGTGTGGTCAATAAGCCCAACCGCTTCACAACCTTTGTTGAAATGAGTTTTTTCTTGCTTCCACTAAACAAAAATGAAATACAACAGAGAAAAAATCACCCACATCTATGAGTGGAAGAGTTTCTCCCCATCCTATGGATCTTCAGGCTCAATCTTCTGGATCTTGGCAGTGGCAACGGTAGCACTGGGAATCGTATCAATAATATGCTTCTCTTTTTCATTCCCCTTGCCATATTATGACTTACATTTATAACATGCATCTTATTTGGAAGCCTTCAACTCGACCACCAGGGACTTCTTGGATCAACAATGTCCTTATTTGTCTTCGTGGTGTTGTTCTTTGCTTGCAGCTTCGGCGGGTTATCCTAGGTTGCCCCGCCTTGGATTTTTCATTTGTTTTGCGGTTTGGAGGTGCCTTTCCCTTACTTCGGATTTGTAGATCCAAAGTCTCACTTATTCTATTTAAATTTATGATCGATCTTGAAAATGTATCGATAGGCGACACCAAGCAAACATATTTCTAGGAACTCCATCTCATCCTGGATGTACTTGTGTAGACAGATGTGGTACTTGAGTGCCAAAGTCTTCTTTAATCCTTGATACCAAACTTCATGCAAAGGTTATGACCAATATTTGTGAACTTCGACACATCTTGGTCCCTTCCTTGTCGCAACGTGGTCCATTTTATGTATTTAGCTTCATAGCTCCCGAAAAGGTAATATTGTTCCTTGATGGTGTCTCAGAAAGAATTCCAAGTGGGTGCAGTGGAAAATAGTGCGGGTTCCCTCTCGTCCTTTTGTTAACGGTAGGGTTCCCACCAGTACTTGACATGGGGGGAAACTTTAAGGAGTGAGAAAGTTATCATTTCCTGATTGGAAAAGTCACCAACCGAAAAATGTCCTTCTAATAGATTTAACCATCTATATATGGCATCTGCATCTATTTCACTTTAAAAAATGGGAATGTCAAAGTTGACTTGTACCTTAAATGGAGTGGTGCCTCTAGAGTGGCTGTTCGATGAAGATGTGCCACCTGTGGGTATCCGTCGAAGGATCTGGGAAAATCTATCCATCATCGCATTCCTTTGTCTTTCAAGGGATTCTTCGAGAAATATTTTGAAAGGATCTCTTGCTCCCTCGTATTTCTTTTCTTCTGCCATGGGAGGCTATCAGGGTTTGCGGGGCTGGTCTTGCAAAAGTTCAATTAATTTGAGCCCTAATTCATTATATCCTAACCTTGTTGGGGACATGCAAATAAAAATAGAGGATGAGAAGACTCCTCTAGTACCACTAATCCAAACTTATATAAGAATGAAACATAATACATATAAAACTTAATTTCATTAATATCAAAGAATTGAAATATGCTTACATACAAAATGGAAATAAACTAGCTCGGGTGATGGTATCTTAGCTCTGAGAAGAGATGTGGCAACTACATACCTCTGAAATATGTTACAATAAGGCTCAAGGGAATTTTTATTATTGAACAAAAGGGAAAACCATAAATAATCAAAACCCTAACCCCAAGATATGGAACACCAAGAGTGTGGGCCTCATTGGGGTTAGTTGGGTAGTCAACTTCTTGGGATCGTAACTTGGTCATATGATTTTCGTTGGGTGCATACGTTACCTCATTGGAAAGATTTGTTGAGAAATAATGATAATACTGAGAGGGGGGGTGAATTAGTATTAAGGATAACTTTTACTTCTTTATGCCAATTTACTTTTATTATTTAAACTCAACACCAACCATATAACCAACAATAATATATAATACAGAATCAACATAAACTCAACACACAAGCAAGCAAACCATAAGCATCATACACATAGGCACAAGTTTTTTCACATGGAAACCCTTTCAGGAAAAAACCACAAAGCTTTTTATTTTTATTGATGTAAATTAAGAGCACCCACTCTATTACATCAATCTGTTTTTGTGAGCACCCATTCACAAGAAGCACCAACTCCCCTTTGATTGTTTGCTAGAACTGACTAGTAGGAAGGACCAACTCCCTCTGTTTGTAGACACCTGTCTAGCTTACCAAAAGAACCATATGAGGCACCAAACTCATGGATTTGTTGTAAGCACCAACTTGCATCTCCTCGGATTTATGCAAGAATCAACTTATAAGAGGCACCGACCCTCAAGCCTTCCCAAGCTCCGCTAGAGATGGAAGCACCAACTTCCTATCTGTAGGCACCAACCCACATTCAAATAAGAACTATTTGTTATCTGTAGTTTGGCAACAATGCTTCCTGATCTCAACTTTTTTTCTTATCTCACTCTACTGCACTTTGCATCTCTCTGCAACATTCTTTAGCAGCCCTTTGATTTTCTTACCATCATTAGTCTCTTAGCTCTCAGCCTCTCTTCTCTCCACAACACACATAATTCTCTCTGCCTTGCTTCACACAACACACAATTTTCTCTCGACCTTGCTTCACACATCACATACTCATCTCTGGGACTTTTGCTCTCTAAGGCACACACACAACATTATTCACACAGTTCAGGCAACTTTCATTTTTTAAAATAGAGCGCATACACTTTAGCTTTTAACACATAGCACAAGCACTTCAACGTTGTCTGACATCTCATAGGCAACTCTCAGCCCAATGCACACATCACAAGAAACTCCCTGCCTTTACACATAGAGAACATACGGACTTTAGCATCACAAATAGAGTGCTACTCTCGGGGTCTTCTCTTTTCTTATGCTTAGACATTGTCGGCCTTTATACACTGAACTAGTTCTCACTCAACCTCTCACATCAGTGCTCACACTGAGTTTTCCTCTTATCCTCTCTGACAACAATGTTGTATTCCCCCACATGCTCAATCGATCTCTTGGGTTTTTTTGCTCTGTTGGATCCTTGATTGATGTTGCCACATTGTCAATGTTGCTAAATTGTCCTTAGGCTTCACTGCACATTGTAATTAGGCATGACCTCTCCATGTTGATGTCTGCATTGGACTTGGTTTTCGCAACTACATTCACTAAAGAATGGGCACCTCACTATCCTTATTGTCTTCTCCATACTGATAATTAATTCTCAATCCACCTGCTTACTTAAACTAGGCATAGTCTTCTCTATGCTGCAACTCTCCCATCATTGAGGCTCTCCATGCCCATTCAAGGCTCACAGAGCTTGACAACACTTCAACATGGCTTCAATGTTTTGCATTTATTTCTATAATGCATGCACCAGATATCTCTAGCAACCAACTCCACTTCCTCTGCATTTACTCTTCAGCGGCCCACCCATCCAACCTTCAAAGTTTTGTACTTTTCTATCGAATAATTCACACCATAGTGCTATATCGGAGCTTCCACATCGTAGATTTACAGTGGTGCAATGTTATACATTGCCAATTTTTGATCTTCGATATTCGATCCCCTTTCGATAAGGTCCTTGATGTATCTCATCCATAGGAACGAGTGTTGTGACTAAGCACCAACCATATCAGAGCCCCCTTATCAGAGATTTTCATTTGTTTCCCATATGTTAGTAACCATACACCGCCTATCGCCAATCTCCAATTTCCTAGCTCCTTTCGCTTAGGCTCTTACCACGTATTTCTCACCATCGGATCAAACGCCGCGACCTAAGGCTTAGCCTTAAGGCAGTAAGGCCTATAGACTCCTCTCTGGGGACATTTTTCCCTTTGTTCAACATTGCGCCATTAGTTGTGTTTTTATTCCACAACCAAGAACTTAACACTATCAAAGCCCTTTTATCGGGGATTTCTGCCTGTTGTACCTTATGCCAGCAACCATAAATCATTGATTGATGATTGCCGATAGGATTCTCTGCTAAGCCCTAACCTTTGGTTCCTTAAGACTTCACACCACATGCTAGCCATCAAATTGGAGCCCCCTAATTGTAAATTTACAAATGTGGACAATCTTCCAACCATCGCAAACCTCTAATCATCGATCGCTGATAGTGCCCTCTATTCATCCTTGATCCTTGGTTACCTTAAGCCTTCATGGCTGCCTATTATCTTGCATCCCTACAAAATTTCATTGTGGCACATGAGCCAACGATTTCAAACCTCTGATAGCCAATTGCTAAATTGAAATCATCTCATTGCACGTGGCATCTTCTAACCAGTGACATGGGTCACTAAGATATGGCCCATTAGGCCATCCATAAACACCGAAACAACTTGCCATGTCTTCCTCTATACTGTGATGTCATGCTGACTTAAGTGGCCACGTGTCCCTCATCGGAACCAATCAGATCTTGCCACATTTTTCTCTATACTGTGATGTCATGCTGACTTAAGCGGCTACTTGTCCCTCATCGGAACTAATCAGATCCTTCCACTTGTCCTCAACAAAGCTCCTCTGATGATACCATCTTTTCTTATTAGAGCCAACCAGATTTTTCCATGTGTCCTGATCGAAGCCCATGACTAGTTGCCATGTATCCTTTATTGGACCCAATCGGATGCCTCCACTTGTCCTCCTGGAGGAGAGAGAAAGAGGCATTTCCTACCATGGTGTTTCACCAAATTCCTTTATATTTTCCTTTTTGGCCTCCCTGGTGATTTAATATAAAATGCATGTTCCCAAATTATCCAACGATATTGCAACACCTCTGACATGCGAGATTGATGATATGCAATTTGTCGGGGCCTCCGATATGCAATTCTTCGGGACCTCTGATTCACTGGGACCTATGATTGCGATTCATCGTGAACTATGCACTAAGCCTTGAATCCCTTGATTACCAATTGTCATAACCTCCAATTGTTGATATCTCTATTTGGTTATCAATGATTCATAATAATTGTGCTATGCACTTAGACCCTTTGATTGCCGATTACAGAAACCTCCGATCTACGGGACTTGAGATATGGAGGATTCTTCCCTGCTTAAGGCTTTAACACCCTGAACTTTAGCAGGTCATAAATTTTGACCCACAATTCCATTTATGGACTTTCGCATATCATTCAAAAGCTCTTCTAGAGCACTTTCCAATGGAAAGGGTTTGATTATCCATTGAGCCCATCTGATACCTCAAAATATGGCTCCAACGTCTCTACCATTCTTCTATTCTTGATGTTATGAAACCAACTCACAAAAAGATTGAAAAGATAGATGAACGCCTTAGAAACAAGACTCTTCGAGGGGGCAACCTCCTTTACATTACACAAATGAGAAATTCTTAGATGATACAAATGACAAGACCTCCTTTCTATATATAGGAGTCTAAGGGGTCATAATATGATCAGAGCTTACATAATAATGTAAGGGCACAATAATAACAATAGTGGGATTCTATGGGGCACAATAATAACAATATGGGGACTACATGGGTACAACAATATAATAAGGTGGTTGTACTAATAACAATAAGGGGTTACACTAATAGTATAGGGTCCTAACATGCCCCTCTCCTTCAAAAAGTGTTGTCCTCAATGCTTGAGTAGTTCTTGATGCTTCTGTATAAAATTCTTGTTCTCCCATGTGGAATATTCAGCAGGTAAGTTCTTCCACTTGATGAGATACTCTGAAATTGATCGATTTCGTAGCTATCAGGTTCTTATTTCTGTGACTGCTCCAGGTTCCAATATGATTTTTCCTTCCTCTTCAAGTTCTTGCAATATTGTTTGAATTGGGATATTCTGCAACTTTTGAATGAGTGGCCACACTTCTTTTTCCTTCTTCCATTCATCCCTTTCTTCGTTTATCCAATCTGGTTGGATAATAGAAATAGCACAAAACAATGCTTCCACATCCTCATCCTTTCTTGAGAGTGCATCTACAGCAAAAAAAAATTTCCCTTTTCTGTAGATGATGTCAAAGTCATAACCCAACATATTTGTTACCCATTTTTTCTATTCTTCTAAAGATAATATTTGTTCTAAAAAGTATTTAAGACTATCATGATTCATTTTTGCCTTGAAGTGTCTTCCCATTGGGTAAGGTCACCATTTCTTAAGTGCATGTAGTATTTCCAACATTTCCTTCTCATAAATAGGTTGCTTGAGATGTAGCCATTAAAATACCAAATCACCTACATCAAAAAAAAATTCACTGCGATGTTGATCTACCTACTGTTTCATTTGATTCTGCACCAAAGTGGCATTATCCTTTAAAAGTTGAAGAACCTGTTGTTGATGCTTGATGTGATCTTTCACTGCTTGAACCTTTTTCTTCTTGATATGTCCTTCTATCTTGAGAGTTTCAAGAGCGGTAATTTCTTCCAATGCTTTAAAAGATATGGTCGGATTCATTTCTTGATGCCCGATGTGATATTTCACTTCTTGAACATTTTTCTTCTGGATATGTCCTTCTATCTTGATAGTTTGAGGAGTGGCAATTCCGCCCAATGCATTACAAGATATGGTTAGATTCATTTCTTCTTTCTCGATGTGATCTTTCACTTCTTGAACCTTTTTCTTCATGATATGTCCTATCTTGAGAGTTTTAGGAGTGTTAATTCTTGCCAATGCTTTACAAGATATGGTCGGATTCATTTCTTCTTTCTCTGGGATTGGGTCCTAGTGTATATCCTCTTATGTTGATGATTATTGATCCTTTTCTTCCTCCTCTTCATACTCTATGTAAAATAATTTCTTCTCAACACACTTATGACTTTTAGTGCATTTGCTATCACAATTATAACAAAGCCCTTTTTCTCTTTTTTCTTCCAATTGTTGTGGTGTAAACCTTGTAGGTTGTGGAAAGCTAGGAGAATAAAAACATCCATAATTATAGTCATGAGTGGTGGTATTCCTTGTTTCCATAATTTCTCTTTCAATTTTTATTTCCCACCTAAATGCCTTCTCCAATGAATCAGGTTCCCAAAGACGAACCTCATGTTGAATGTTATCCTTTAAAGTACCTATGAATACATCAATCCTTTGCTTCTTTGGAATATCATTTACCCTTATATTCAATTTTCGAAAGTCCTCAATGTGCTCTACCATTGAATACTTTTGTTTGAGATTTGTCAATTGGCTAAAGAACTTGTTTCTCTTTGTATCCTCATAATGTGTTATCATTTCCTCCATGAAAATTAACCACGTGACAAGTGGTTTACGAGAACAAAGCCCTTTATACCATAAAAATTGATTCAATTCTAAATAATTAGATGCAATATGTACCTTTTGTAATAGTGATACACCATGTAGATCAAAATATTTCTCCATCTGTAGTATCCAATTTACCAGATCCTTGCCATCAAACTTCCTCATCTTACTTTTTCTTGATTTTAGGAGCTCGATCTTGAAACAACGGTAACTCTGTAATTTCAGATCTCCAAAGTCTAAACTCTCTTCCTATGGTAGCTCTCTGAGTTCTCTTTCTAACCATGCAAGTCTAATCAGAATTTGATTATCCAAGAAAGAGCTATGCCAAATCTCCCACGGTGACTTGATTATAGACTAGTTTAGTAGAGCGAACTTGTACGACATGCCACATCTCACTGTTTTTGTTGGGTATGGAGCCTGATTATCTTCTATATTCAAAAGTACCGCCACATTGGACCCCAGTTCAAAATGGGGGCGGCAACGCCGC
>APFE031098712.1:90564-143018 GCA_000404065.3 Pinus taeda
TCATTTTGGTGTAAGTAAAACAGTTGCACAGTTGCAAAGGTTCTGTTATTGGCCAAGAATGCATGAAACAATTTCTAGATATATTAAAGGGTGTACCATGTGTGCTAAAAGCAAGCCCAGCGATAGAAAATTAGGCGTGTACACTCCACTGCCAGTTCCTTCTCATCCTTGGGAAAATGTTTCCATGGACTTTGTTGGAGGATTGCCAAAATCTAGAAAAGGTCATGATTATTTATATGTTATTGTGGATAGATTCAACAAAATGTGTATTTCAATACCTTGTAACAAGCAAATTACAGTTGAACAAATAGCATAGTTTTTCTTTCAACATGTATGGGTTCATTTTGTGTTACCCACTTCTATTGTATCTTAACAAGATTCCTGATTTGTTGGGAAGTTTTGGTCAAGTCTATGGGAGTTGATGGACACCGGATTGAAGAATAGCACAACATTTCATCCACAAACAGATGGCCAAACAGAGGTGGTCAAGAGGACAGTGATCCAGTTGCTCAGGGGCTATTGCAACAAGCATCCCAAGCTTTGGGATGAACATTTGTGTTATGTGCAACATGCTTACAATCGTGCTAAGCACTCTTCTACACAGAGATCTCCTTTTACGACTTGTTTTGGTTTTACAGCAAGGTCTCCCTTGGATTTTGTCTTTGGAAAAGACATAGCAGTTCATGGACACAGTGATGTGGCCAAAGCAACCAAGTTCATTGAACAGATCCAAGAAATTCACCAGGCAGTGCAAGAACAGTTGGAAAGAAGCCAAGCCAAGTACAAGGCAAGGCATGATAAGCATCGAATTTAACATAGCTTCCAAGTTGGTGATCAAGTATGGTTGTATATCAACAAAGACAGGATGCAGGCTGAAGGAAAGAAGTTGAAGCCAATAAGGTATGGGCCTTTCAAGATAATTGAGAAAATTGGTGAAAATGATTTTCGCCTTGATTTTCCAGCTTACATCCATATCTATTCAATAGTTAATGCAGAGAACTTGAGACCCTTTGAACCTTCATTGGTTGAAGACCCCAAAGAGCAAAGTCATTTGCCTTCTATTGATGATCTGTTGCCTGAATATCTTAGTGAGTTGCAGGAAGATACAGTTCTAGACAGGAAGGTGAGAACTACATGCAAAGGGGATGTTGAGTACCTCAATATCAGACTCAAAGGTTCAAAACCAAGTAGTGCACGATGGATAGAAATCAAACAAGTGAGGAATTTGTATCCTCACTTGATCGATGCTTAAAAACCAACTTTTGGCTGGACCCAACGGAATTATTAACCAAATTTAATATACATTGAATTCCATAAAACGACATTTTTCTATGTATTTTCGCGGTTTCGTTAAATAAACAAAAAGCGAAGGGAATGCATTGATGCGATGAAACCGAACCCAAAATGGTTTGTAAATGCCGCTACATAATTATTTGAAGTCCGCCATAAGGCCCTCCATCGGATTTTCAGTTTTTTTAATGTATTTTTATAAATACAAAGGGAACCGTGGCACAGGGGCGTTGCAACTTGCGATAGCAATTACAAGTAGACCTGATAGGAGTATAGGGAATATTTAAGGATATTTGAAGTCCAATAAATGGTTTTTTGGTGAGTTTTCCCGAGTTTTTAGTGTATTTCTCTGTGTAAATAGAGAACACTATTTTTGGGGATTTCAAAGGCACGATGGTCCCTTCCATCGCAGAACAAGTGGCCACCTTCCCTGAAGACGATATGCCATGATTGCTAACACTAAGAAGGGGATTCAAGCGAACAAAGGCCAGGAGTTAGAGAGCCTGAGAAGGGGAAATGAACAGATAGCACCGATTGGATTTAAAGCCACAAACTGACAGAGACAGAGGGGAACCAGTGCTGAGACAGAAAGAAAAAAGAGATAGAGAAGGAGAGAAAGAGTCTGTGTACTCAGAGAGGCTTGAGGGATTCAAGCAAACTCCTACTATTTTGTATCTGTGATGTTGAGACTCAAATTGAGCTCACATTTTGTAAAAACTCTGCTCTTGAAGACATAATAGAGAGGCCACCACTGAAGGCTGGACTAGGAGACGTAGTCTGGGAGTTTTGGGTGAACTCCATATTAAACTTGTTATGTTATGCGTGCTTTTATATTATGTTTCTTTAACTGCTTCATTGTCTATGTTATTCACAATCTTATCGATCCATTGCACTAAGTAATATAGGCAAATCCATGCACATGAGTATGTAATACCTTAAAAGTAATCTAAGATCTTCATTTTCAGATCATTTTCCTCCTATATGCATCTTTCTCTGTTGACATAGACCATTGAAGACATATGAGTATCTTTCAAATCTATTCATTCTCCTTGTCTTCAAATCTTGAGCTACTACATTCACATGTACATGCTGAGAAGCATTTCGTTTCTTCTCATTTCTGTAGTTGGCTCTCTTATGCCTGAGATTGCTAATGTTGGAGCATTCAACATGGCATAAGACCAAGGCAGAAGAGTTACCCTTTTTGACACCTCTTTTTTCAAAAATAATCTCAAGGCCAACATGATTTATTCTAGCCTTATTGTGCATTCTTGGGTTGCTGCTACCCAACACATCTTGTTTCCTTGCAAGCCATCTATAGTCTATGGATTTGTGTCCAAACTTAATGCAAGAAAAGCAATATCCATGAAAATTCTTCTATTGATAGAGCTTACCTTTTCTTTGTAGGCTTTGTTCTTGAGGAGGAGGGTTCCTTTGATGGCTCTACTTGTGACTTTTATGACATCAATCATTACTATCATGCACTCTCCCTTGCATGTGCTTTTCCTTATTCTATTGCACTTGTTGTTGTTGTTGCTTGGGCTTCTACTGCAGTACTGGTTGTTGCTTCTTAACCTTCTGTTGCACTATAGGTTTCTTCTCTTTAGCCTTATCTTGTTTCCTTTTCTTCTCTTGCTATTGATTCTTTCCTTGTTGTTGTTGCTGTCCAACAACCTTTCTTTTTTTGTTGTTGGAACCTTATAGCTTTTGATATTGAGACAACTCTTTATTTGACTTCTCTAACTCATGTGTCAAAGAGAATACCTCATATTGTAGTCTCTTGCAACAAGCCTCCTTTATACTCAGTTGATGGGTTAACCTCCCAGTCAGACGGATTGCTGCTTCTTTTTGAGAAATTAGTTCAAATTCTCATTCTCAAGATCATAAAGTTTCAGTTGCTCCTCTTGCTTGAGATTGCCTCTGATAGGTCCTTGATCCCTTTTAGAGTAGAGATCAACTTCTTTATAGAAAAGATCCTTTCATTTAGATCCTTCTATTCTCTATCATAGGTGCTATCTAAGTTATACAAAGATCAAAGCCCATCTCCATGTTCATGGAGTCTTCCACAAGTCTAAGGTTTATTCCTTCTTCTTCATTTGATGATCCCTTATTTGCTACTCCTACTAGACTGGGTCTATGTTCATTACAACTACTAGATAATGAATGACCTACTTATTTACATTTATCATGAGGAAATAGCATACCTTATGAGTAGCATGGTCTCTCCTCTAAGACTTCTACCTCATCAACAAAAGTGTGACGAGAAACAACTTCTCCACTTTCTGGTTTGTTGCTATAGCAGTAGGGCTCCTTAGCCTCTTCTCGAGATGCATGGCTAACTACACCATGTAGATATTTTATACTGTCGAACACATTTTTTTCTAACTTCCAATGCCTCATTTTGTCAGTATATGGCTTAGATAGCCCTCTCATGATGACCTCCTTAGGTTTTACATTCTACTCATTCTTCTCTCCATACTGAATAGAGTGCCACATGTTAACATTCAAGGCTAGTAAACATTCGATCATTAAAACCTCACATACTTCATAATCGAGCCCACAACTTGATTCATTTAAAGATGGAACTCTTGTAGCTGTTAGCCAAACTTCATTAGCCATTTTTTCCCTTTGATCTAGCTTTTAGCTATTAAGCTATTTTTGAAGGAACATGGCTATGATACCAATTGTTGGGAAACAATGATAATATTGAGAGGGGGGGATCAGAATTAAGGCTAATTTTTACTTCTTTATGCCACTTTACTTTTCTTATTTAAACTTGGCATCCAACCATATAACTAGCAACAATATATAATCTGGCAGCATCATAAACTCCACAAACAAAAAAACAAACCATAAGCATCATACACATAGACACAAGTTTTTTCACATGGAAACCCTTTCAGGAAAAAAACCACAAATCTTGTTGTTGTTATTGATGTAAATTAAGAACACCCACTCTATTACATCAATTTATTATGTGAGAACCCACTCATAAGGAGCACCAAATCCCTTTGATTTTTTGCTAGCACTGAGTAGCAGGAAGCACCAAATCCCTCTGTTTTTAGACACCTGTCCAACTTACCAGAAGAACGATATGAGGCACCAACCTCATGGATTTGTTTCAAGAACCAACTTGCATCTCTCTGGATTTATGCAAGAACGAACTTGCAAGACGCATCGACCCCCAAGCCTTTTCAAGCTCTAATAGAGATGGAAGCACCAACTTCTTATCTATAGGCACCAACCTAAATTCAAATAAGAACTCGTTGTTATGTGTAGTTTGGCAGCAACTCTACCTGATCTCAGATTTTGTTCTCAACTCACTCTACTGCACTTTTCATCTCTTTGAATCATTCTTTAGTAGCCCTTTGATCTAATTATCATCATCAGTCTCTTATCTCTCGGCCTCTCTTATCTCCATAGCACACAATCTGCTCTTGGCCTTGCTTCACACAACACAAGCTTAGCTATGGGACCTCTTCTCTCTAAGGCACACACACACAACCTTATTCACATAGCTCAAGCAACTTCCTCCTTTGAACAAAGAGTGTAGGAACTTTGACCTTTAACACATAGTGTAGGCACTTCAACCTTGCCTCACAATTCATAGGAAACTCTTGGCCTAATGCACACACCACAAGAAACTCCCTACCTTTACACACATAGCACACATGAACTTTAGCCTCACACATAGAGTGTTTCTCTCGCATTCTTCTCTTTTCTTCTTCTTATACATTGTTGTCCTTTAAATGCATATTTGGCTCTCACTTAGCCTCTCAAACAAAAATTTTGCATTCCCCCACATGATTAATCATGCTCCTGGGTTTTGTTCCTCTACTCTCTCCCTGATTGATGTTGCAACACTATCCTTAGGCATCATTGCACACTGTACTTAGGCATGGTCTTTCCATGTTGTTGTCTGCATCAGACTTGGTTTTACAACTGCATTCACTAGAGAATGGGAACCTGACTATCCTTATTATCTTCTCCATACTGAGAATTAATTCTTAGTCCACATGCTTACTCAAACCAGGCACAATCCTCTCTATGTTGCAGCTCTCCCATCACTAGGGCTCTCCATGCATATTCAAGGCTCACAGAGCTTGATAACAGTTCAACATGACTTCATTCTTTTTCATTTATTTCTATAATGCATGCACAATATATCTCCAGTGACCAACTCCACTGCCTCTAGATTTACTCTTCAACTATCGACCCATCTAGCCTTCAATGTCTTGTACTATGCTATCGGATAATTCATACCATAGTGCTATATCAGAGCTTCCACATCACAGCTTTACAGTGGTACAATGTTACACATTTCCAATTGTCAATCTATGGTATTCAAGCCCCTTTAGATTAACTCCCTAATGTATATCAGCCATAGGACCAGGTGTTGTGACCAAGTACACAGCATATCGAAACCCCCTTATCAGAGATTTTCATCTGTTGCACATATGTCAACAACCACAGATCGTTGATCATCGATCTTCAATTTCTTAGCTCATTTCCCTTAGGGTCTTACCACACATTTCTCACCATCGGACCAAAGGTCATGACATAAGGCATATAGGCTCCTGTCTAGGGGCCTTTATCCCTTTATTAATCATTGTTCCATTGGTTTTGTGTTTATTCCACAACCAAGCACTTAAAACTATCCAAGCCATCTTATCAGGGATTCTACCTGGTGCAACTTATGCCAGCAACCATAAATCGTCGATTGTTAATTGTTGATAGGCTTCTCTACTAGGCCCTAGCATTTAGTTTCTTAAGACTTCGTGACCACATGATAGCCCTCAAATTGGAGTCCTCTAATTGACAATTTCAAAATGTGACCAATGTGTCAACCATTAAAAACCTTTAATCGTCAATTACCGATAGGCCCCTCTGTTCAACCTTGGCCCTTGGCTCCTTTAAGAATTCACGAGCACCTGCTATCCCACATCACGATGAAATTTCATTATGGCACATGAGCCAACCATTGCAAACCTCTGATCACTAATTGTTGAAGCGATGTCATCTCGTTCCACATGGCATCTTCTAATCAATGACACGTGTCACTCAGATATGGCCCATTAGGTCATCCATAAACACCGAAATGACATGCCACGTGTCCCTCTGTACTATGAGGTCATGCTGACATAATTGACCATGTGTCCCTCATCAAAACCAATCAGATCCTACCACTTTTCATCATCGAAGCTCCTCCATGGGCAACCATTGTCAACCATCATTAATCATCGTCAATCATGGTCAACCATCGTCCAACATCACATTATGAAAAACATTGGCTCAATATGGAAATCAACCATGGTTCACCAAGGTCAATTATGGTCAACAATGGTTAACCATGGTCCAACATTGTACTGTGAGAAATATTGTATTATCATAATCCTTTATACCAAACTTCATGCAAAGAGTATGATCAATATTTGTGAACTTCATCACATCTTAGTCCCTTCCTTGCTGCAGCATTGTCCACTATATGTATTTATCTTCATAGCTCCCCATAAGTTAATGTTGTTCCTTGATGGCATATTTGAAAGAATTCCAAGTGGGTGCAGCTGAAAATAGTGCAGGTTCTCTCTCATCCTTCGATTCACAGTAGGTTTACCACCAGTCCTTGACATGGGGGGAAACTTTAAGGAGTGAAACATTTATCGTTTCCCGATAAGAAAAGTCATCAACCGAAAAATGTCCTCCCAATATATTTAACCATCTATCTATGGCATTTGCATCTATTTGGCCTTAAAAAGTGGGAATGTCAAAGTTGACTTGTACCTTAAAGGGAGTGGTTCCTGTAGAGTGGCTGTTGGATGAAGATGCATTGCCTATGGCTAGTCATCGAAGGATCTGGGAAAATTTATCCATCATCGCATTCCTCTGTCTTTCAAGGGCTTCCTTGAGCAATATTTTAAAAGGATCTCTTGATCCCTTGTCTTTCTTTTCTTCCACCATGGGAGGCTATCAGGCTTTTTGAGGTTGGTCTTGCAAAGGTTCAACCAGTTCGAGCCTTAACTGCTTAGACCCTGACCTTGTTGGGGCCATTGAAAGAAAAATAAAGAAAGAGCAGACTACTCTGGTACCACTGATCCAAACTTATATAGGAACACAACATAATACATACACAAACATAAACACAAAGATGCAACAAAAATAAAACTTAATTTCATTAATATCAAATAATTGAAATATGATCATACATAATGGAAATAAACTAGCTCAAATGATGGTAGCTTAACTCTGAGAAGAGATGTGGCAACTACTTGCTTCTGAACTATGTTACAATAAGGCTCAAGATAATTTTTATTATGGAACAATAAGGGAAAACCCTAAACAATCAAAACCCTAACCCCAAGAGATGGAACACCAATAGTTTGTGGGCCTCATTGGGGTTAGTTAGGTAGCCAACTCCTAGGGTCATAACTTGGTCATATGATTTTCATTTGGTGCGTACTTGGCACCAACCATAAAAATAACAACATTATATAATATGGCACCAACATAAACTCATCACAAAAGTGAACAAACCATAAGCATCATAGACATAAACACAAGGTTTTTCACATGGAAACCCTTTCAGGAAAAAACCACAAAGCTAGTTGTTGTTTTTTTATGTAAATTAAGAGAACCCACTCTATGAGGCACCATATGAGGCACCAACCTCATGGATTTGTATCAAGCACCAACTTGCACCTCCCTGGATTTATGCAAGAACCAACTTGAAGGAGGCACTGGCCCCCAAGCCTTACCAATCTCCAATAGAGATGGAAGCACCAACTTCCTATCTATAGGCACCAACCCACATTCAAATAAGAATTGGTTGTTCTATGTAGTTTGGGAGCAAATATGCCTAATCTTAGATTTTGTTCTCAACTCACTCTGCTATAGTTTGTAGTTATTTGCATCATTCTTTAGCAGCCCTTTTATCTACTTATCATCAAGTCTCTTAGCTCTCCACCTCTCTGCTCTCCATAGCACACAATATTCTCTTGGACTTGCTTCACACAACACAAATTCTGCTCTCGACCTTGTTTCACACAACGCAAGCTCAGCTCTAGGACTTCTTCTCTCTAAGGCACACACATAGCCGTATCCAAACATCTCAGGAAACTTTCACCTTTTAACAAAGAGCGCAGGAACTTCAGTCTTTAACACATAGTGTAGGCACTTCAGCCTTGTCTCACAACTCACAGGAAACTCTTGTCCAAGCACACAAAACACAGGAAATCACCTTCCTTTACACATAGAGAACATAGGCACTTTAGCCTCACACATAGAGTGCTACTCTCGGGGTCTTCTCTTTTCTTCTACTTAGACATTGTCAGCCTTTACACAAATAATTGGCTCTCACTTAGCCTCTCACAACAGTGCTCACACAAAGAGAGTTTTCCTCTTATCCTCTCAAACAACAATTCTGCATTCATCCACATGCTCAATCAATATCTTGGGTTTTGTTCCTTTATTGCCTCCCAGATCGATGTTGCCACAATGTCCTTAGGCATCACTGCACGTTGTACTTAGGCATGGCCTCTCCATGTTGTTTTTTGCATCATACTTGGTTTCTACAACTGCATTCACTAGAGAATGGGCACTTGACTGTCCTTATTATCTTCTCCATGCTGAGAATTAATTCTTATTCCACTTGCTTATTCAAACCAGGCACAATCCTCTCTATGTTGCATCTCTCCCATCATTGAGGCTCTCCATCCATATTCAATGCTCACAGAGCTTGACCACACTTCAACATGGCTTCACTCTTTTGCATTTAATTCTATAATGCATGCACGATATATCTCCAGTGACCAACTCCACTACCTATACATTTACTCTTCAGCTGCCAACCCATCCAACCTTCAAAGTCCTGTACTGTGCTATCGGATAATTCACACCATAGTGCTATATCACAACTTCCACATAGTAGCTTTACATTGGTGTAATTTTACACATTTCCAATTATCAATCTAAGATATCTAAACCCCTTTCAATTAGCTCCCTAATGTATATCAGCCATAGGAACAGGTGTTATGACTAAGCACCAACCATATTGGAGCCCCCTTAAAGGAGATTTTCATCTATTTCTCATATGTCAGCAATCACAGACCGTCGATTGTTGATTTCCATTTTCCTAGCTCCTTTTGCTTAGGCTCTTACCACACATTTCTTACCATCGGATAGAAGGTCATGACCTAAGGCCTATAAACTCCTATCTGGAGGCCTTTTTCCCTTTGTTAAGCATTGTGACATTGATTTTGTGTTTATTCCACAACCAAGCACTTAACACTATCCAAGCCATCTTATCAGGGATTTCTACCTGGTACACCTTATGCGAGCAACCATAAATTGTTGGTTGTTGATTGCCGATAGGCTCCTATACTAAGCCCTAGCCTTTGGTTCGTTAAGACTTTGCGACCACATGCAAGCCCTCAAATCAGAGCCCTCTAATCGGCGATTTCCAAATGTGGCCAATGTGGCAACCATTGGAAACCTCTAATCATCAATTACCGATATGCCCCTCTATTCAACCTTGGCCCTTGGTTCCCTTAAGACTTCGCGAGCACCTACTATCCGGCATCATGGCAAAATTTAATTGTGGCACATGAGCCAACTATTGCAAACCTCCGATCATTGATTGCCAAAGTTTCGTCATCTCATTCCACATGGAATCTTTTGACCAGTGACACATGTTACTCAGATATGGCCTATTAGGTCATCCATAAACACCGAAACGACCTTTCACATGTCCCTCTATCCTGTGACATCATGCTAAAATAAGCAACCACATGTCACTCATTAGAACCAATCAGATCCTACCACTTTTCCTCATCAAAGCTCCTCCATGGACAACCATTGTCAACCATCATTAACCATAGTCAATCATGGTCAACCATTGTCCAATGTCACATTATGAAAAACATTGGCTCAATATGGAAATCAACCATGGTTCACCAAGCTCAATTATGGTCAACCATGGTTAACCATGGCCCAATGTTGCAATATGAAAAATATTGTATTATCATAATCCTTGATACCAAAATTCATGCAAAGGGTATGACCAATATTTGTGAACTTCGGTACATCTTTGTCCCTTCCTTTCCATAGTGTTTTCCACTTTATGAATTTATCTTCATAGATCCCGACAGGGTAATATTTCTCCTTGATGGTGTCTCAGAAAGAATACCAAGTGGGTGCAACTGAAAAGTGCAGGTTCCTTCTTGTCCTTCTGTTCACAGTAGGTTTCCCACCAGTCCTTGACATGGGGGGCAACTTTAAGGAGTGCAAAAGTTATCGTTTCCCAATTGGAAAAAGTTATGAATAGAAAAATGTCCTTCCAATAGATTTAACCATCTATTTATGGCGCCTGGATCTATTTTTCCTTAAAAAATGGGAATGTTAAAGTTGACTTGTACCTTAAAGGGAGTGGTGCCTCCAGAGTGGTTGCTGGAAGAAGATGCACCACCAGTGGGTAGCCGTCGAAGGATCTGGTAAAATTTATCCATCATCGCATTCCTCTGCCTTTCAAGGGCTTCCTCAAGCAATATTTTGAAAGGATCTCCCGCTCCCTCACCTTTCTTTTCTTCCACCATGGGAGGCTATCATGGTTTTCAGCACTGACCTTGCAAAGGTTCAACCAGTTTGATCCCTAACTCCTTAGACCCTAACCTTGTTGGGGACATGCAAAGAAAAACAGAGAAAGAGCATAATTCTCTAGTACCACTGATCCAAACTTATATAGGAATGCAACATAATACATACACAAACATAAATACAAAGTTGCAACAAAAATAAAACTTCATTTCATTAATATCAAATAATTGAAATATGCTTACATACAGAAATGGAAATAAACTAGCTCGAGTGATGGTAGCTTAACTATGAGAAGAGATGTGGCAACTGCATGCCTTTGAACTATGTTACAATAAAGCTCAAGGGAATTTTTATTATTGAACAACAAGGGAAAACCCTAAACAATCAAAACTCTAACCCCAAGAGATGGAACACCAAGAGTTTGTGGGCCTCATTGGGGTTAGTTGGGTAGCCAACTTCCTGGGGTGTTAACTGGGTCATATGATTTTTGTTTGGTGCATATGATACCTCATTGGAAAGATTTGTTTGGAAACAATGATAATACTGATAAGGGGGTGAATTTGTATTAAGGATAAATTTTACTTCTTTATGCCAGTTTATTTTTTTATTTAAACTTGGCACCAACCATATAACTAGTAGCAGTATATAATATGGCAGCAACATAAGCTCAACGCACAAGCAAACAAACCATAAGCATCATACACATAGACACAAGGTTTTTCACGTGGAAACCCTTTCGGTAAAAAACCACAAAGCTTGTTGTTGTTATTGATGTAAATTAAGAGCACCCACTCTATTACATCAATCTGTTTTTTGTGAGCATCCACTCACAAGAAGCACCAAATCCCCTTGATTGTTGCTAGCACTAACTAGCAGGGAGCATCAACTCCCTCTACTTGTAGACACCTGTCCAACTTACTAGAAGCACCATATGAGGCACCGACCTCATGGATTTGTTGCAAGCACCAAATTGTAACTCCTTGGATTTATGCAAGCATCAAATTACAATAGGCACTGACCCCCAAGCCTTCCCAAACTCCACTAAAGATGGAAGTACCAACTTCCTGTCTGTAGGCACCAACCCACATTCAAATAAGAATTATTTGTTATCTGTAGTTTGGCAACAACTCTGCCTGATATCAGCTTTTTTTCCCAGCTCACTCTGCTACACTTTGCAACTCTCTACAACATTCTTCAGCAACCCTCTAATTTTCTTATCATCAATCTCTTAGCTCTCAACCTCTCTTGTCTCCACAACACACAGTCTACTCTTGGACTTTCTTCACACAACACATAGTCTACTCTCGACCTTTCTTCACACATCACATACTCATCTCTGGGACTTCTATTCTCTAAGGCACACACACAACATTATTCACACAGCTCAAGCAACTTACGTTTTTAACACATATCACATACACTTCAACATTTAACTAATAACATAGGCACTTCACTATTGGCTCACAACTCATAGGAAACTCTCAACCTAACGCACACATCACAGGAAACTCCCTACATGTACACATAGAGCACATAAGAACTTTAGCCTCACACACAGAGTGCCGCTCAGGGTCTTCTCTTTTCTTCTGCTTAGACACTGTCGACCTTTACATGCAGAACTGGCTCTCACTTAGCCTCTCACATCAATGCACACACTAAGAGAGTTTTCCTCTTAGCCTCTCTGACAACAATGCTACATTCCCCCACATGCTCAATCGAGCTCTTGGGTTTTGTTCCTCTCTTGGCTCCTCGATCGATGTTGCCACACTATCAATGTTGCCAAACTTTCCTTAGGCATCATTTCACATTGTACTTAGGTGTGACCTCGCCATGTTGTTGTCTGCATCAGACTTGGTTTTTTCAACTTCGTTCACTAGAGAATGGGCACCTGACTATCCTTACTGTCTTCTCCATACTAAGAATTAATTCTCAATCCACTTGCTTACTCAAACTAGGCACAATCCTCTCTCTCCCATCACTGAGGCTCTCCATGCCTATTCAAGGCTCACAGAACTTGAAAACACTTCAACATGGCTTCACTGTTTTTCATTTATTTCTATAATGTGTGCACGTGATATCTCCAGCAACCAACTCCACTTCCTTCGCATTTACTCTTCAACAAAAGACCCATCCAACCTTTAAATTCCTATATTTTGCTATCAAATAATTCACACCATAGTGCTATATTAGAGCTTCCACATCGCAGCTTTATAGTGGTGCAATGTTACACATTGCCAATCTCTGATATTCAATCCCCTTTTCATTAGCTCCCTGATGTATCGCAGCGATAGGACTAGGTGTTGTGACTAAGCGCCAACCATATCAGAGCCCCCTTATTGACGATTTTCATTTGTTGCCCTTATGTCAGCAACCATAGACCACCAATCGTCGATCTCTGATTTCCTAGCTCCTTTTTCTTAGGCTCTTACCACGTATTTCTCACCATTACATCGAAGGCCATGACCTAAGGATTAGCCTTAAGCATGGAAATTTTAGGGGCTAATATTCGCAAGTGGGCTAATTTTCGATGATTTTTCCAAAAAAAATATTCACCAATTTCCCTTTCTTCTAAAAATGATTCGCCCAGATTTTATAGTATAATTTTTTTATCCTAAGAATCACCAAAATTATATGGACTCTACCTATAAAGTAATTAGAAATTTGGATATTTTTATAAATATATCAACAAACATTTCATACTTTTCATATTAGACACCATTGAGATTCGCCAAGATTTATAAAATTTAAAATAAATTTCCATCCTTAAAATTTTCTCTGGCCCTAAGGTGCTAAGGCCTATAGACTCCTGTCTGGGGACATTTTTCCCTTTGTTCAACATTGCACCATTGGTTTTGTTTTTATTCCACAACCAAGCGCTTAACACTATCGAAGCCCTCTTATCAGGGATTTCTACCTGTTGCACCTTATGCCAGCAACCATAAATCACTGATTATCAATTGCCAATAGGCTCCTCTTCTAAGCCATAACCTTTGGTTCCTTAAGACTTCACGGCTACATGCTAGTCCTCAAATTGGAGCCATCTAATTGGTGATTTCCAAATGTGGCAAATGCGTCAACCATTACAAACCTCTTAACATTGATTGCTAATAGTCCCCTTTGTTCAGCCCTGAGCCTTGGTTCCCTTAAGACTTCACGACCACCTGTTATCCTGCATCCTAACGAACTTTCATTATGGCACATGAGCCAACAATTGCAAACCTCTGATCGCCAATTATCAAAGTGACGTCATCTCACTCCACGTGGCATTTTCTGACCAGTGACATGTGTCACTAAGATATGGCCCATTAGGCCATCCATAAAAACTAAAACAACCTGCCATGTGTTCCTCTGTACTATGATGTCATGCTGACTTAAGCGGCCACGTTTCCCTTATCAAAAGCAATCAGATCCTGCCACTTGTCCTCATCAAATCTCCTCTAATGCTACCATCTATCCATATCGGAGCCAACCAAATTCTGCCATGTGTCCTCATCAGAGCCCATGACTAGTTGCCATGTATCCTTTATAGGACCCAATCGGATGCCTCCACGTGTCCTCCTGGAGGAGAGAGAAAGAGACCTCTCCTACTATGGTTTTTCACCAAATTCCTTTATATTTTCCATTTTGGCCTTCCTGGTGATTTAACAAAAAATGCATAGTCCCATATTATCCCCCAATATTGCAAGACCTCCAACATGTGGGATCACCAATATGCAATTTTTCGGGGCCTCCAATATGCGCTTCGTCAAGACCTCCAATTTGCTGGGATTTCTAATTGCGATTCGTCATGAACTGTGCACTAAGCTTTGAATCCCCCGATTACCAATTTCTATGACCTATGATTGTCGATATCTCTATTTGGTCATAGATGATTCACAATCACTATACAATGCACCTAGACCCTTTGATTTCTGATTGTTGAAACCTACGATCTATGGGATTTGTGATATGCAGGGCTCTTCCCTACCTAAGGCTTTAACACCCTGAACTTTAGCAGGTCATAACTTTTGACCCACAAGTTTATTTCTAGACTTTTACATATCATTCAAAAGCTCTTCCAAAGCACTTTCCAATGGAAGGAGTTTGATTATCCATTGAGCCCATATGATACCCCAAAAGATGGATCCAACCTCACTGCCATTCTTCTTCTCCTGAACTCTCTAGACAACTAAGAATCACATCCACAATGTGTCCTTAGCATGAGGCCTCCAACAACCATTGACTTCCATCCTAGGCCATCAATGTAATCATCATTTGATGGCTTCTCCAATAAGCCTTTTATTGTGATGATTCTCTACATGAAGCATGCAACTACCAAGATATTCCTCCTTAGCCATCACTACCAACATCTGATGCAACAAGCAAACAAGCTTGTCTGGTTGACATCAATGTCAACACTCCTACCATCTATTAGGCCTGTCAACTGCCCAACACATCTCCACAGCATTATTTTTTACATCAATTCCAATGCACTTGCAGAAGCCTTCTCCAGGCCACTAGCCATGCACACAATGCCAGCTATCCAACAATCTCCCCCTTTGGCATTGATGGAAACACACCATCCTTTTATCCAAGTGATGGCCAAACCTCAAGTAGCTTCCACACATCTCATGGCATGAGACACCAATTGTTAATAATTTACTGTAGAGAGATAAAGTATTACCCAAAGGAACAAATATAAGAATAACTAGCAATAACAATAAACACATAAACTCACATGTTTATCTAGGAAAACTCCAAATCTAGGGAAAAACCAAACCCAATGAGATCTCATTATCCTTGGCCAAAAACCTGGCCAATCTAGCCAAGTGAGCCTTCACCACTCATATCCAAGCCCACATTACAATGAAGTATTCTAAACCTTTTACAGGCTCCATTACATGCAATACCACAGACAGAAAACCATGGGTGCACAATACCATGTGCCCCAAAACCATCATTGTTTTCCTAGTCAACTTTGACTCTATCCCGAGTCAATTTTACCTAATAATTCCCCCCTTAAACTTGACTTAGGTTTCCTTGACTAACTCCATCCAAACCTGCTAAGTGAGGCAATCTCACTCAATCTAGCCCTTACCCCCCTCAAAGTTTAGTACCCAGTGTATCAGTTAACCCGACATCCCCCCTATCACCTAGGTTTAACCTAGACTTTGCCAGTAATTATCGAGGGTTATGCATGCCATGCCAAGTCTTACAATAGTATGCCCATTTACATGCAATAAAATTTGACTCCATTATAATAGAGTTTTTATTTACCCTTGTTGCTATCTTTGTACATATGACATCAATGTCCATATAAAAAGAACCCATCTACCAGATTACGTGGGTCACCAGCCATTGTAATCGCCAGTTATCTAGGCAATGTTTTTGGGTACATGGTTCATCAATTAATTAATACATGCACAAATATCGTCCTCATTGTCATTTCTCCATACTTTGATCCTATCTAATCTTCATAACCATGGAAGCGAAAGCTTTGAAAACAAATTCTATCAAATTGCTTGAATTCCCATCAAACATCATTGTAGAATTATCATCTACCATGTTGGACATAAAAGTCAACATAACATGGTGCATATCATATAACTTAACCTTCTAGTTTCCCACCATTTCAACATTCACGACAACAGCACGGGCAGTAGTTGAAGCAATATGGGTTCCATGCTCGTCCTGGTCACGGAAGGTTCTGAATTTTCCCATCTCATTAATAGGCCCAATCGCAGCTTCATACCCATGGTTCAAAAAAAACAAAACCAAGCATCAATGAGCTTTTTATTATAGTGACAAGAATTAAATGTGTTCCATATTCACAAGCCCCTTTCCAATCAACTGACACGGGTCCCAAACCATGATCACTGAAGTTCTGGCTCTCTGGCCATACACTAGTGTCCAGAACCCCACTCACAACATCGTGGCCAAAATTTTCCTTCTCAAGCCATGACCTTGATTTAGTCGATTCCAACCCAAGAAACATTCAATAAGCCTGGCTCGCAACTCTTGAAACTATTGTGCGGATTCACTTGGAATAACTCCTAATGCCTGCAACTTCTCTATGGACGAAGGTAAACATTGGATCTTTTTAGAATTTCCAGGAGATCTGACATTGAATTCTAGTAGAAATATCGTGGCTCTTGAATTGGGTATCCAAAGCCCTGGGAAATACGATTATGGACCATTGCATCGATAAAAAATAAAATAAAATAAATAAATAAAACAAACAAACAAAACAAAACAAAACTTATGATTCCGTGACCCATTGTTCTTCTTCACCACTGTATCTTTGTTCCCTCAACTTGTATTGGGCAGTGAATTCTCCCCCCCCCAACCACCCCAGGCCTATAATACACCTCACTCTCATACTCGCATTTCGCCTCACCAACATATCCCGATCAATTGTAGTCTTTTCAATCTCCTAGGTCCATGACCCCACCAAACTCACACTCCCGAATATAACTTGCTCTAAGTGCATTTGCAAGTATTAATTTCTTTCACTCCGCATCAGCAATTGTATCAATTAATTCTAGTTTCAATAAACGTGAATTTATTTTAAGCATTCCAGATGATATACTCTCACGTATGTTCCTACTCCCTTCGCACGATGCAAAGAAATCTGGAGTCTGGAGTGAAACTAGAGCATCCACTTATAAATATCAGCAACTCTCTCATCCCAAAAAGATTCATCTTCACCCCTCCGATCTAATCCACATTAGATTTGACCAGATCCAACTTCTTTTAATACGCAAATCCATTGACAATCAAACTCTACATATCATATATATTCTCTTCTCATGCAGATTTCTCTATCCACTGGCTCTTTGACCAACGTTTCATTGTTACTATGATCCTTTTACCACGTAAAAGGATCCAGTAAATTCCTTCTTGATCCTAGATTGAGATCAAATTATCCTAGATTTGCATCAATATAGAATATTAACAGATCTTTATTCATTGCATCATAAAACTTTGGCGACAGGAGCGTCCCTCTAAAGCCAACTCTTGGCTCTGATACCAACTGTTAAGAATTTATAGCAAAGAGATAAATTATTACCCAGAGGAGAAAATATAAGAATAACTTGCAACAACAATAAACACATAAACACACATGTTTATCTGAGAAAACCACAAATCTAGGGAAAAACCCAATCCAATGACATCTCATTATCCTTGGCCAAAAACATGGCCAATCCGGCCAAGTGAGCCTTCACTGCTCACCTCCAGGCCTACATTATAGTGAAGTATTCCCAACCTTTTATAGGCTCCATTACATGCAATACCATGGACATAAAACCAAGGGTGCACAATACCATGTGCCCCAAAACCATCATTGTTTACCTGGTCAACTTTAACTCTATCCCGAGTCAAGTTTACCTAACATCAATAGTCTTCTTTCCATCACAACTTCTCCACAACTTTTCTCTCACTTTGAAATCAATGGAAAGGGGCTACAAGATGCCTTTCTCTCCCCATGCTCTCACTAACTATGAGGACCAAAGTCTAGCTGTTGGGATGTGCATTCTGCCTTGCAGACCTCTCTACGAGGACTACCACTACTACTGCTCCATAAACTATGAAAATGTGATATGCTCCCCCAGAACTGATACTGCCTCTGATTTGTCCTTCCAATTTTGGACACCTTAGGGTTGCTAGCTGAGCACTCTATCCACCAATGCATCTTTTGTATAAAAATATTGATACCCATTAAACTGTGCATGGTATTGCTATTGCTGCAAATACCAAGTTATATTGATGCATTTTGGCTTGCCCTTCTTGCTGCTACTACTGCTTCTGAGACTTCTCCCATTCTTGAGCATATCCACTTCTCCCCTTTAGATTATTCTCATATTATGGGGATTGCTCAACAGATCATAAAAATTGCATCAAAATAAATGATACAAGTGAAACATTATACCAGGAAAACTCGACTATTTATTTTCTAAAAAAGAAATGTCCATTTGTACACATGGTTTCTCAACATGAGGCCATCACAACCAATTTACATAGCTATACCAATTGAGGGTTAAGGGACATGAAAAAGCTTACAACAATTGTGTTTCATGAACACAAGATGGTTATACATTATACGCTTACAAATTAAATGAAATAAGAGTGTTTCATCAAATATGCAAACCTTTCCTTTGCTCAACAATCTTCCTTTCTGAGGCTTCCCATTGTTTCTTGCTACTGATTTCTCAAAGCATCTCCACTTGAGTCAATTCTCCTTGATATCCTACAAAGCTCCCTTGCTTTTTCTTGGGGACTGATCCTATGGACTTGACTAGACTATGAGCTTCCAGTCATTCCACACTACCATTGCAACCCATCTTCTTCCCACAACAAAAGAAATATTGTTGTATACTCCTCATGCTAGCTGCGCTCCTCCTTCATCCATCAGATGTACCATTCTGATTATACTTCTTGTCCTCCTACATCTGACTTACTCAGCCTCCCTTGAGGCCCTTCTCTTCCTTTACTGAAGAGAAACAGAGAATCTACTCCCCCTGAGTAGATCATCCTCCTTCTTTCTCCAGACCTTTAAAGGTCAATACTTGACATAAGCATTCCCATCTTGCTTCTTCTTTGCCCCTATTTGGGCCTTCTCTCAGTTGCACTTGGGTAGAGGAAACTTTCCTTTCAACTCCTCTTTCTTAACACAGATCCACTTAGAGCCTCTCTTCCTTTCAGAATGGACTACTACAATAATAGGAGGATCACTCTTTTGACATCGTCCTCCTATATGAACCTTTCTCTATTGACACAAACCATTGAAGACATATGGGTATCTTTCAAATCTATTCATTCTCCTTATCTTCAAATCCCGAGTTGCTGCATTTGCATGTACATGCTGACAAGCATTTCATTTCTTCTCATTTCTGCAGTTGGATCTCTTGTGCCTTAGATTTCCAATGTTGGAGCATTCAACATGGAATAACACTGGGGTAGAAGAGCTACCCTTTCTGACACCTCTTTTTTTAAAACTACTCTCAAGGCCAACATGATTTCTTATAGCCTTATTGTGCATTCTTGGGTTTCTGCTACCCAACACATCCTGTTTCCTTGCAAGCCATCTACAGTCTAAGGATTTGTGTCCAAACATAATGCAAGAAAAAAAATATCCATGAAAAGGCTTCTATTGACAGATCTTACCTTTTCTTTGTAGGATTTATTCTTGAGGAGGAGGGTTCCTCTGCTTGCTCTTCTTGTGCCTTCTATGACATCAATCATTGTTATCATTCACTCTCCCTCGCAACTGCTTTTCCTGATTTTGTTGCACTTGTTGTTGTTGCTTGGGCTTCTGCTGCACTACTCGCTGCTGCTTCTTAACCCTTTTTTACACTACAGACTACTTCTATTTAGCCTTCTCTTGCTGCCTTATCCTCTCTTGCTATTCTTCTTTCCTTGTTGTTACTATTGTCCAACAACCTTTCTTTTTTTGTTGTTGGAACCTTCAATCTTTTGATATTGAGACAACTCTTTATTTTACTTCTCTAAGTCATGTCTCAATGAGACTACCTCAGCTTGTAGTCTCTCGCAGTAAGCCTCCTTTATAGTCATATGATGGGTTAACCTCCCAGTGAGACTGCTAGCTGCTTCTTGTTGAGAAATTAGTTCAAATTCTCATTGTCAAGTTCATAAAGTTCCAGTTGCTCCTCTTGCTTGATATTTCCTCTAGGAGGTCCTTGATCTCTTTTAGAGTAGAGATCAACTTCTTTATAGAAAATGTCCTTCCATTTAGATCCTTCTCTTTTCTATCATGGGTGCTAGCTAATTTATACAAAGATCGAATCTCATCTCTATTTTCATGGAGTCTTCCATAGGTCTAAGGTTTATTCTTTCTTCTTCATATGAGGATCCCTTATTTTTTATTGCTACTAGACTGGGTCTATCTTCATTACAACTATTAGATAATGAATGAACTACTTCTTTACATTTATCACAAGGCAATAAGATACCTTCTGAGTAGCATGGTCTCTCCTCTAAGACTTCTACCTCATCAAAAAAAGTGTGATGAGCAACAACTTCTCCACTTTTTGGTTTGTTGCTAGAGCAGCAGGGCTCCTCAGCGTCTTCTTGAGACGCATGGTTAACTACACTATGCAGATATTGAAGACTATCTAACACATCTGTTTCTGACTTACAATGCCTCACTTTGTCAGCATCCAACTTAGATAGCCCTCTCATGATGACCTCCTTGGCTTTTACATTCTACTCATTCTTCTCTCCATACTCAATAGAGCGACACATGTTAACGTTCAAGTCCAGTAAACATTCCATCATTAAAACCTCACGAACTTCATAATCGATCCCATGGCCTGATTCATTTAAAGATGGAATTCCTGCAGCTGTTAGCCAAACTTCATTAGACATTGTTTCCCTTTGATCTACCTTTTAGTGATTAAGCTATTTCTGAAGGAATGTGGCTCTGATACCAATTTTTGGGACACAATGATAATACTGAGAGGGGGGATCAATATCAAGGCTAATTTTTACTTCTTTATGCCAATTTACTTTTCATATTTAAACTTGGCATCCAACCATATAACTACCAGCAGTATATAATATGGCAACATCATAAACTCAACACACAAGCAAACAAAACATAAGCATCATAAACATAGACACAAGGTTTTTCATATGGAAATCCTTTCGGGAAAAAACCACAAAGATTTTTGTTGTTATTGATGTAAATTAAGAGCACACACTCTATTACATCAATCTATATACGTGAGAAACCACTCACAAGAAGAACCAACTCCCTTTAATTGTTTGCTAGCACCGAGTAGCATGAAGCACCAACTCCCTCTATTTGTAGACACCTATCCAACTTACTAGAAGCACCATATGAGGCACAAACCTCATGGATTTGTTTCAAGCACCAACTTGTAACTCCTTGGATTTATGCAAGAACCAACTTGCAGGAGGCACTGACCCCCAAGCCTTCCCAAGCTCCAATACAGAGGGAAGCACCAACTTCCTGTCTATAGGCACCAACCCACATTCAAACAAGAACTGGTTGTTCTATGTAAGTTGGCAACAACTTTGCCTGATCTCAGCTTTTGTTCTCAACTCACTCTGTTGCACTTTGCAACTCTTTGCATCATTCTTTAGTAGCCCTTTGATCTACTTATCATCATTAGTCCCTTAGCTCTCGGTCTTTCTGCTCTCCATAACACACAATGTGCTCTTGGCCTTGCTTCACACAACACAAACTCAGCTCTGGGACTTCTGCTCTATAAGGCACACACATAGCCTTAATCACACAGCTCAGGAAACTTCCGCCTTTTAACAAAGAGCACAGGAACTTCGACATTTAACATAGAGCATAAGCACTTCAGCCTTGTCTCACAATTCACAGGAAACTCTTGGCCTAACACACATAACACAAGAAACTCCCTACCTTTACACACAAATCACACAGGCACTTTAGCCTCACACACAGAGTGTTTCTCTCAAGGTCTTCTCTTTTCTTCTGCTTAGAAATTGTCAGCCTTTACATGCATAACTAGCTCTCACTTAGCCTCTCACAACTGCTCACACATAGAGAGTTTTCCTCTTAGCCTCTCATATAACAATGTTGCATTCCCCCATTTGCTCAATCGAGCTCCTAGATTTTGTTGCACTGTTGTCTCCCCAATCAATGTTGCCACATTGTCCTTAGGCATCACTACACATTGTACTTAGGCATGGCCTCTTCATTATGTCGTATGCATTAGACTTGTTTTCTATAGTTGCATTCACTAGAGAATGGGAACCTGACTATCCTTATTATCTTCTCCATACTGAGAATTGATTCTCATTCCACCTGCTTACTCAAACTAGGCACAATCCTCTCTATGTTGTAGCTCTCCCATCACTAAGGCTCTCCATGCATATTCAAGGCTCATAGAGCTCGACAACACTTCAACATGGCTTCACTCTTTTGAATTTATTTCTATAATGCATGCACGAGATATCTCCAGTGACCAACTCCACTACCTCTACATTTACTCTTCAGTTGCTGACCCATCCAACTTGTTATGAACCAACTCACAAAAAGATAGAAAAGATAGATGAACGCCTTAGAAATAAGCCTCTTGGAGGGGGAAAACCTCCTTTACATTACACAAAAGAACAATTCTTGGATGATACAAATGACAATACCTCCTTTCTATATATAGGAGTCTAAGGGGTCATAATATAATCAGAGTCGACATAACAATAATAATGTAAGGGAACAATAATAACAATAGTGGGCTTCTATGGGGCACAATAATAACAATATGGGAACTACATGGGCAAAAAAATATAATAACGGGGTTGTACTAATAACAATAAGGGGTACCCCACCCTTAAATTTTATTCTCCATATTCATGCTCAAATTCATGTCCATACATGAGGTTATGCCTTTTAATTCCTTTTTATCATTCAAAGTTAGCATATATAAAAGGTACCCTTTTACATATAAAGGGAAAAATGTTAGTTTTCAAAACAAAAATAAGATTATATGATATTAAAAGTTTAACAAAAAAAATGGAATCAAGTAAGAAAAATAACAAGAAATTACAACATGGAAAGGGGCCAAAAGAAGTTGAATGAAAAAATCGATAGACTGTTAGAAAGGGAAAACAAAATCGATGCATTGAAATAATAAGGGACAAATTTTGATAAATTAATAGAACTATCTAATAATCAAAGGAAATAACAATTATGAGTGAGGGGTGATGATAAGGATGAAAAAATGAAGATACTTAATGACCATAGTGAAAGAATCGACGAATTGAGTGAATGGGTAGACACATTATTTTCATAACCCTTAGCCTATCAAAGACTGCCATAAAGTCATATTGATCTCTTTTCCTCTCAAGAAAAGGAGTCAACCTCCCAGGGAATTCTTAAGATTCCATCTATGTTTTTATGGAGGTGTCACTCCTCTTTCTCACTCATATTTTCAAATTTTTTTGCAAACAATAAAATCAATATTTAATTATATCCAACCTATGAGTGGAATAGTTGGCTAAAAATAAAAAGAAACAACTAATTTACATTTGAAAAATGATGACCTCACAAACAAAAATAACTAAATTCATTCCATTGTATCCATCCACTCATACAATATAGTGTTGGAATTGTAAAGTTGGCCTTGATGTCAACAAGGTCTTGGTGTTGTTCATCATATGCCTTATGTCTACCTGATGATGATCAATGGTCCTCATGATGTGTGATGAGTGTTTGGTAGTTGTAGTGTTTATTTTGGTGGTCCTAATGGTTGGCATTGATGTCAACATGGATTTGGAGGTTGAGTAGTGATGGTTTGTCATAGGATGATGATGTTTCTACACATGTTGTAGATGTTATTGTTGTAGGTAGTTGGATTGCTACTATAGGTGTTACATATTATTATACATTTATGGAAGCATTGGAGTTGTTGCTACATGTGTTGAGATGTTGTTGCATGTGTTGGAGGTGCCTCTATAGGTGTTGGAGGCATTTGGATGACTTGATGTTGTTGATGTAGGTGTTAGATATGTTGCTACAGGTGTTGGAGGTGTTTAGACTGGTTGTCATTTCTTCTTGAGGATATGGAAGTTTTGGTCTTGGTGATGAGGTTGGCAGACTAGGGACTGCTTGTCACTAACTTGTTGCAGCAGTCCTTGGCCCATGTCATCAGTTGCATACTTGTCACAAAGGCTTGGAGGTGTGTTTTGGAGCTGATGAAGGTGTTCTAGAAGTTTGGTAGAGCTTTGAGCTAACTTGTTTGTGTTTTTCCATCATCCTCTGCTCAGTCGCATGGATGATGAGTCATGGGACTAAATTAAATTTTGCAGTTGCTAGAAGGCATACCTATGGGAGCAACTAAGGAGCTCCAGTCGAGTTTGTGTAGTGTTGTGCATGTGGAAAAGGCTTTTCATGATTTTTTCTCCGCATTCCTCATGAAACTCAGCTAATTTTGGTATTATAGAGACATTATTGATTGAAACTTTTCGGTATATGGGCGAAAAAGTGAGTGGGGCCTCTAGAAGCTAATCAAAGTTGAAAATATCAAAAGACAAGTGGAGTTAGTGGCTTGATCAAGTCAATGAGATGAATCCAGATCAAATCAAACATATGAATAGAGTTTGTGGAGCTTAGTAATTCTAGGTAATTATTGATTTGAGCACCTCAGTTCATTTATATATTGGAGGAAGCTGAATGATAGTAGTGTGGATTCTCTTGGAGTGTGGAGTGAGTGTGAGTTTAGAGGATTGTGTGCAATATGTGTGAGTTATGTGATGCGAGATTTCTGAAGCAGTTTGCAAGTGTTGCAGCAAATAACCAGTGCTTATGTTAGCCAACATATTATGCATATAATTATTTTATGCAACATTGGTGTTGATTCATTGAGAGTTCATTTGAGAAAGAAAGTTGTCATTGATTTTTGAAGGAGTCTAGTCTGAATCATTCTAAAATGTGGCTCTAGATGATCAATAGATCGAGATAGCTTAGTTAAGAAGGGATGGATGTTCCTTGCCGATGGTGGTCGGTAGTTTTATTAGAGGAAGTAATATTCTCATAGTCCAATGGTGTTGGGTGAGGCTTGTTGGGGATAAAGGTCTCCAGTGGATGGGTGTTCACAAAGTCGATTTAGAGTGAGAAAATTCCTTGCTAGACATATCCAGCTATGATGATGTAAAATGATTTGTTTGATTAATAAAATTTGAAGCAAAGCAACAAGGGTGGTGTTTTTCCTAGAGAAGGGTTTTCCACTAGAAATATTTGTGTCCCTTTTGTTGAATGCTTGCATGGTTTTATTTGTGGATGATGATATGATATATGTTTTTTTGTTTCATCTTATGCATGGTGTAATGAATAATTATTTTGGTGAAAAATACACAAGTGCCTTCATTACTGATTCATCCCCCCATCTCAATAGCGGTCTAGTTTCCAACATATAGGAAATATATTTGAAGAAATAATCATGGAAAAAATAAGATTGATGGCCCATAATTTTATTTTTTTTGTAAGTTCGGGAGTGGTGAGGCTACATCATGGTCATGTCCAAGAGTAACACTAGAATAGGGTGGATAATTGAACTAGTGACTTAAAATCTAGGAGTGCCTTACCATCACACCCGATCACCATTTATCTAAGACCCCCTGAATGATGGCCCAAAATTTCAAAAATCTTTAAATGATTTCATTTATTCAAAATTGTAATATGCATAGGAGAAACACACACAAGATATCATGCTTACATAAAATATTGAAACCATAAATGTTATGAACTCCCAAAATAACTCTTTGTAAAAAATATTATGAATTGAAGTTCAAGTTTGAACAAAGTGTGTGCGTATTGCACAACACAATATTCCTAATACTTAAACAATAAAAGGAAAATCCATTCAAATAGACTAGGTGGAGCTCCCATAAACCAAATAAAATAATAATAATAACCTAGAAGAAAAGAGAAAATGTAGTCAAGGATCAACTTTATAAATGAATGCCCCCAAGGGTTCGGTTTGTTGGCTAGCAAACGTTCTGCTAAGGTGTTCGTGTCACTTCACAGGTCACAGGTTCAATCCTTACTTTACTTGTGATCTGTTCTTGGGGGTGGGTGGTTCCACCTGGGGGTTATAGTGGAAGTTGATGGGTATCCACCCTGTGTCATGTGAGTATGAGAACTATTGTAGCTACTGATCCCTTTGAATACCACATAAAAAAAAAGATTGAGATGAAAGAATGGAAATTGCTTCAAAAAATAAAATACGCTCACAAAATTAGGAGAGGAATGATGGATGTAATGATTGTTCTCTCTCTCTCTCTCTCTCTCTTGTACAAGGTGTGTGTGGGTGTGTGTGGTGGGGGGGGAGAGGTGGGGCGCGTCAACAAGGTCTGTGTGTTGTGGTGTGTGTGGTTGGGGGGGGGTGGGGGCGCGCTCAAGAATTTATGGTGTAACCACATTTTGTGGAAATTATTTTGGGTTAATAATCCATGTTAAATATTTCTTGGGCCAATCTTTAATATATTCTTTTAACAATGGAAAATAATATCTTGTTTAAACCATAATGCAAAAATTTCTTCTTCAATTTCATTGAACTCAAAGTGAAAATATTCCACTGATGCCATATGGTCTTCATTATCATTAACAAAAGTAACTAACCATGTTTTAATTATTTCACATGGAAAATAAATGAGATTACCAAACTCGTTGGTCCATGAAGCTTTAACCACATTCAATTCTTCCTCAAATTGTTCCTTCGTTATAAGCATTTATTCTCTTATAAATTATGACCCCTCAAGATATTCAACAATTTTAAGTTATTTGAGACATGAACTTCTTCTTCTATCATTGATCCTTGTACAACTAGCAATTGATTTTTGTAGCACATTTATCCTTTTCAACCATCCTTCGTTTACCTATTTTATTCTTCCGTTTGAGGGTAAACATTTTTTGTTTCTATGGAAATCGCTTAAAATAGGAAACTTAAACAATGAAAATATTTAATTAATTTTTTATAAAAATATTTATCATGTTCCACATCTTTCTGCAAATGCTCCATAAAACTTGAATTTTTTTTTGACATATTCCTCATATTTGTGTCGACCTCCGGGTGAATGCATGAAGATGACGTACACTTTTTGGCAAGCGCATGAGTTGAGAGGGAGAAAAAAGCAGCTTGATCAAGCTATATTTTAGCCCTCGATTGAGCTATTTGAGTGCTTAAAAATAAACCATTGATTAAGCTCCTACAAGCTCCTATTTTTAACTACATAAGAGCTTAAACGAGCTATGTTTTTTAACTTCCCGTCCAAAACACAATGGGGAGTTTATGGTTTAAAGGGCTCGATCGAGCTATAACTCCATCAAGACCTTTTTTAACCATGTTAAGATCTTGATTGAGGGTTTAATGCTTGATCGGTCTATTTCAAATTTTACCTTAAGTGCTTGATCATGCTTTTTAAGTGCTCAATTGAGCTGTTGAGGGCCTAAAAAATGGAGTTTTAGCTCCCATTCTCCAAATTTCTATGCAACATCATTTTGTATCCTAGCAAACTTTAGGAAAAATTTGTCCTCATGTGGCAGAGTTGATCATGTTGGATTCATGAAGGAATCCTCTATCCAATGGTATATGAGTTTGACATTTTCGAATTCATCTGATATTTTTAATCTAATTTCTTTCAAACATAATGCTTGAATTTTTTTTTGGACAATTTCAAAGGGGTTGAATAAAAAATAAATAACATAAAATGGACAAAATGAAAATATTTCAAACTTATAATATCCTCGTTTACGAGCCCTCTTCAAAAGGGTACTCTTGGTTTTTGAATTTATTTAAAGAGCAGAAAAAAATCTTACATGAACACGTGTTTACAAAATGCAATTAAAATACTAATTCACCAACTTCGAAAAATAGTAAAAAATATAATTTTGCATAAAAAGATAAACTTTTAATATGAAAAACTTAGTTCTCTCCATGCAGATCATGTTCTCTCTCTCTCTCTCTCTCTCTCTCTCTCTCTCTCTCTCTCTCTCTCTCTCACACACACACACACACACACACATATTTTAAATTACACATTTTAGACTAAGTTATGCTATGTGAAATTTGCAAGGGAAGGCGTTTCCTTTAATGGAAAATTGACAGATTATACGACACTAATTTTTTTTTCAAAAATATCATTAGGACATTAACATAATTCTCCACAAATTGTCTTCTTGCTCTAAATCAAAATTCAGAATGCTTATATGAATTTTGAGGGCTTCAATTCGATAAAAGAGTAAAATTTTGAAATTTCATCGCCACATTTGGCTCAAAATTGTAACCCATCTTCATGCATTCACCCCTCCCAGAATTTTGAAATAGTATTTAATCATTTATTATGTTTTCTACAACATATTGTCTCACTCCACTAAGTAATTTACAAACTTCCTTTACCTATGTTGATGTCCCTGGTGTATTTTGAGGCATTTGGTATAAAGCAATAATAGTTAATGGTTATGCAAACAAAGGTTTAGGATTTAAGGCATCCTTAAGCTCATTTATCCTTCTTTTCAATTTAATATTTTCAAGTTCCTGCATGAAGCAAAATGAGAAAGAGCATCCCCAACAATAATTTGTAATTTTAAGAGTACAAAGGGTACAACTCCTGAAACATTCACTTTTGAGGTCCACTTTCATTTTTTATTATTATTATTATTATTATTCAGATGGACCTTTTCTATTTACAATTTTCCTTCTTATTTATTATATTGGCCATCAATGTGCATTGTTAAAGTTTTTTCTTCAAACAAAATGAGTCCTCTCGAGGCAATTATTCTACTATTCTATAGCTTTCAACAATTCTTAATACTACCTAGTCAAGTACAATATTGTTGTCTACATCCATGTTACCATAGGGGCTTCACTCAGTAAACCTATGACATAGCACGTGCACTCATGGCATACTAAACAATACCATTAATTTCACTACATATTGGAAAATACCTCTAAAAATAACTTTATTTAACCCCTTACTAATACGAATCCAATACACCTTACCAATTTAAAAAACCCTTACTTTCACTAAATATTGTAGGTATCCATCTTTTAATTAATATTTTTTATACCCCTTTATATTTATATCCTTTTATTTTCATTAACAATAATAAGTAGATTATGCACTTAGAAAGAATAACCTAAAAACTAGCTAGCTAAAAACTTGAAAGTTTCAATAAAAAAAGCAGATATAAGTTTGCTGATTTACAAATACATACTGGGGAAAATTTGAATGGTAAATAAATAGATGTGAACTCTCAATTGCATCTAACTTCTATCAAATAATGAAAAAGATACACTACAACAATTCAAAACAAAACCTCAATAACCAACACAATCACACACCTTTCATCTCGCTTATAGAATAGGAAGAAGTGAGAAATTACAATTAACATGGACACATGCAAAAGCCTATTTGGTTGGACTTTGTCAAATCATATCCCTAACCTAATCACCTAGTGCACCATAGTTTCATGGTAATAGTGCCAAGTAAGTGTGTCTCCATCAGAAGATGAACTGGAGCATGCAAGCATGCATTCTTTCCTTGATATCTATGTCATGTACCTAAGATGGGAATATCTCATGGATAAGCATTCTAATTGTCTAGAGATATACACCCTTTAAGTAAGAATAGATCATGCATGCTAAAAATAACAAAGGAAAAACTCTTATAATAGAAAAACTCGATCCAGAACTAAAATTGTTAAATTTGAAACAACATCTAAACTGGAATTAACTAAAGGTGCCACTTGTGTGCCCTTAGCATGCATGCACCCTCTTCCAAACAATATTCTATTTCATTGTCTCTTGTGGCATGCATATGCCCTCTACCAAGCAATAGTTTGTATCATTTTATTCCACACTTCCATTCAACCTGTTCATCACTAAAGTAAGGAAAGGTTGAATGTGCCATTTATGTTGTCTTCTCTGCTGCCCCATCATTGGGAGGATCACCAGCTAAGGAATAGGTAAAAAATCTTAACACGTCCATTAGACATATATCATAGAGGTATTAGTAATGTGATGCATGTTTGTTATGGAGAAAAGTTGCTTAGGAGCAAGAGTGGAAACGGGAAGAGAGAGTGGGGAGCAACATTTTCAAAAGCTCCCGAGTCAGGAGCGATTTTGGGAACAAATATATATATATATATATATATATAATATATATTATATATTATATATAATATATATATATATATGTAATATATATATATATATATATATATATGTATATATATATATATATAATATATATGTAATATATATATATATATTTATGTATATATATATATAATATATATTATCTATATATATATATATATATATTATATATATATATATATAACGGAAGAGAGAGTGGGGAGCGCAACATTTTCAAAAAGCTCCCAGTCGGGAGCGATTTTGGAACAAATAATATATATATAATATATATATATATATATAATATATATAATATATATATAATATATTATATATAATATATATGTCAAAAGCATGTAGAATGATGAATTAGTGATTAAAAAACATAAAAACATGGATTAAACCATATAACATCATTCATCTAGTTGTTATAATCTTCGTCAACCACAAGTCCAACAAACTACATGTTCTCATTTATATAACTTGTAAGGCTGCACATAACTAAAATAACATAAGTGCAATCCATCTTTGAACCGAAAATACATCAACAAATAGGCTCTAGATGGCCACTAGCATGCAATAAAATCATGCTACAACAAATACCTACATATCATCAAAATTATTTGCTATATTGGGATGTTTGTCTTGAATATCACCCTCCAAGAATTAACATAATATAGAAAAAACATAACATGCCAAGCCAAAATTTGTTTGAGTGATGGGTACATTTTTAGTAGGGTCATGATAGAGGAGTTCGATAACCAATGTCACTAACATCAAGGTACATAGATGGCTTGGCACTCTTGATTAAATACGAGTTTTATACCCTAATACATGACAAAATCCAATCGAAACACCCCAATCCTAAAATCCCAAAAAATTGTTAAGTCCACTCGATTTTGAGTGAGATCTCAAATTCTACTTTCTCGACGTGAAGTCTAATGAGGTCAACACCACTCTCAAACATCCTGAGTCATTTCATGGTAATGTTAAAAATTTAACTAAAAGGATGAAAATGAAAGGTAAAGGAGAATGTCACTTTCACTTTAAAAATATAACATTACCATGAATTGCATATAAATACTAGGGTCATATGCTTGAATATTAGGCTACTCTGGACCTCTCACTCTTGATACTCCCATGATACTCCTAAACCTCTATTTCTCCAACCCACCTAATTTTTTCCTCCACGTGGCCAATGTATTACATAAATAATACTTTATAATACACATATTGTTATACAACATATAAAAATAAATCATCCCCCTATTATATTTTCAATATATTATTTCAATTTTCCTCATTTTTTATGCCCCAATATGAACATACGTGATATGGTATTGCTTTGATAGTGAAGCTCCTGTGCATGTTACCAATATCTCTTAACCCTTTAGAATTTTGTGAACCCTTTTTTCTTTGGATTCTCTTCCTTTTGTACTATAGTACTATATGTGTTTGCTCAATGTTTATATAGGGGGGTCATATCCATCACCTCCTCTAGCATGTCCTTTATTTTTCTCTTCTCTACTCTTATTTGAGTCTTGCTTTTTTTTTAGGAGAGGAGGAACTCCTGTATGCCTTAGGAAAGCAATAAGACTATCCATTGGTTGTATTCTTGCCTCTTTGTTTCATTATGATACTTTAATGTTGAGAATTAATACTCACTTATGTTACTAAATATTTTTTACATATCTGTTTTTTTTCTCTTTTTAGGAGTGTTTGGGTCATTGTCTCTAATTCCTTCTACAAAAGTTGGGGACCTATTTTTAAAATTGACAAAAACAATTGATTAAATTAAAATGGGATGAATAATATATAATTTATATGGATTCCAACCACCCCAACCCAAATTATATCTTCACGACAAATGAAGAAACTGATTCAAAAAGGACCACTATTTTACACAACATACTGCCATCAAATGGAGATATTAGCATCAAAGGTATTACACTTTCAACATCTAGAGATTGAAACTTTAATCCAAAAAATACAACAAGATATTCCAAGATTGACCTATGAAGTTTCCACCAAAATGAAAGATAAAACATGTAATCAAGGTTAAACGAGACTTACCATCAGTTAATATTAAGTCATCGTGAGAATAATTTCGGCAAAATCACATAGAAAATCATTTGTCAACGCGTTTCGAACCAACTAGTGTGGTTCATCGTCAGACAAGTTGAAGAACAAATATGAGTGATCAGTTAAATAGTGCATATAGGTCCTCCAACGGCTATATTTGACCGGGCAATGGATAAAAAAACTTTAAACATCTAGATTAGACTAGGGCCTAGGGGAAGGGGTCAAGGTTAGTTAAAATACCCAAATAATATCACAATCTCTCATCTTATGGTAAACCATAATTAAAGAGATCATATTATAATTTAATTTAATTAATTAATTAATTTAATTTAATTTATTTATTATTTATTATTATTTATTATTTATTTATTTAATTCAATTTATTTATTTCTTATTTATATTTATTTATTTATATATATTATTTTATTTTATTTATTAACTTCTCAAATAAATATTATTAATCCAATAATAGATTAAATTTGATCTTATTTCATTTATTTATTTTTTAATTAATTAATCAATCATTTTATTATTTTACTTATTTTATTGTTTTTGTATCCATAGCAATTTATTATATTTAATAATCAATTTATATTAAAATATATTATTAACTTATTGTACTAACCTTAAGTTAATAGTAATATTAATATATTAACTTCAAGTATTAATATTACTATTATATTAATTTCAAATTGATATTATTAATAAATATTAGCCTAGTGTAAATTTTATTTTATTTATTTATTTATTTATATTATATTTGTTTTTTATTTTTACTTTTATAATAGCAATATTATTCTATTAATACCAAATTTATATTAAATTATTATCAATAGTAATATTATTGTATATTATAATATTAACTTCAGGTTAATAGTAATATCATTATATCAATTTCAAATTAATATTATTAATAACATTAGCCTAGGGTAAAATTTTTATTATTATTTTATTTTTTATTTTATTCTCATTTTATCTTATCTTATTTATTTATTTATTACCAAATAATATTACAATTACCTCATTTTACTTGTTGTTTCATGACCCTAGTTACAATAATATTATACAAGAAACTAATACGTAAAGATTACAGATTAATAAAGAGACTAATGTAGCCGGTCAAATATAGCCGTCGTTGGAGGACTGCATGCACTATTTAACTGATCGCTCAGATTTGTTCTTCAACTTGTCCTGACGATGAACCACACTAGTTGGTTTGGAAAGCGTCAACAAATGATTCTCTATGTGATTTTGCCGAAATTATTCTCACAATCATAGTATGGATCACAGAAGTCTAAACTCTTTAATATTAAGTCATATCAATATCCTCATCGTGACAATAAAACACAAAAATTTTGTTTATGTTATCTCTCATTACCCTTTCTATGAGAGCAAAGAAATTTTTAAGGGATGGAAATGTTACAAAATGGAAATGTTACAAACATAATATATGTAATCAATATTACTAATTAATAATGAATAGCTAATAATTTCAAAATTCAATAAAGAGTCATAAGTCACACCTATTTACTCTAATGACTAGTTAATGTCTATAAAGGCATACCATCATGAGAGAAATGTAATTATCAATTCAGTATTTAATTATTCAATATACATATTCTATTGAAAATGCCTTTATTGATCAAGAGTAAACAATAAACCCACTTACCTCAATCTATTTGGTTTCCTCATGGGAACTTTCAGCATTTTCTAGGATCTGAGCCACTATAATATTCACTACCCATAGAATTTTAACTATCTTGTAGAATTTTGTCTCTTGTTCATGATTACACATGATCTATGACCTAATCTTGCATCTCACTTATAATATGGTCTTGTGTCATCTATTTCTTCTCCTTTACATATGTGTCTAGGTCTGTCATATTCTATTTGGCCTCCTTTGAACATGGTCGGTAATATCTCTATTTTTCCATCCAAGCCTCCCTTATTGCATGAGATGAATGGGTCCAGTGGGAGGAAAAATATGCTTTTCCACTCCATCTACAACCCCTTCTTTTCTTCCCACCTAACCATTGCCTTTATGGATGTGTCATTTCATCTTAATCATCAAAGCATCAATCCATCATGTATCCCCTATTCCCCCTAGTCTTTGCCTCCTCAAATGATTTCCTCTTGGAGTGAGTACACACACATGTTGTCCAAAGGTAGAAAATAAAGGCCAAGGACCACATAAGCTAGGTAGCAACTATCCAAAACAAGATGAAAATCCGACCAAAAAAACCAACTTTTAAGTAGGATTTTGGCGTATTCATGCTTTCATTACATCATCATCCTAGCTATGGGAATCCTTTCCACATTAATTGAATATTGGTCCCTTGCATAATTTCTCTCTTGCCCCTTTCTCTATGATCATTTCATTAGTTACAAGTTGGTATCCTCATTGAACACTTCTCATAGTTTCTCGTAGTTACACCTTGATATTGAATGTTTTATCTTCTGGGTCCTTTTATTTGCTATATGATGTTAATTATGGAAAAAATTAGGGGCTATTCACCCATGGGATAGTTTTCAATACCTTTTCCAAAAAATGACTTGCTAATTTCCATTTTTTCTAAAATGATTAGCCTAATTTCTATAGGATAAAATGATTTCTTATAAAAAAACGTTGAAACATTATAGAGATTATATAAATTCTTATAAATTTAAAATTTGCACTACAATATAACCAAAAAATTGATAATTTGCATACTAAGGGCTAGTAAGATTCACCAAAGTTTCTATAAAATTTTCATCCTTAAATTTTTCTGTAATAGATGTTTAGGCTTCATTGTTCTATCAAAGCATCTAAACTCTAATCTCCTTAACTTCTCCATAGTAATGGGACCTTCAAGAATAAATATGGGGGAAGCATTTGGGCATTCTATTATGATCCCCCAAGGCAGTGCCTCATCAAGAAAGTTGGTCTCTATGCCTTCCCCCGAAAGAATCTAGGCAAAGTATAACTTCAAAATTTAGATATATATTGTGTTTTGATGGTGCATATAAAAAGAACCCAAGGGTGGTAGGTGCAAGGGGGCTATTTCTGGCCTCAGACAATAAAATGCAATTTATTTTTCTTAGAATATTGGGTAAGCCTCCAATAACCAAGAATACACTTATGGTTTCTTTCAATGTCTTTCTATGGCTCAGGATAAAGGGATTACACATATGACTATTGCCAATGACACCACAAGTATAATGTTGAAAAATGCAGCAAGAAATTGTCAATTTTATTTTGCCTTGATTAAATTGAGAAAATTTGAATTTTCACATCAATAGACAACTTGGATGCAGTTAACTTGTGTGACATGGATTATGTCACCTAGTTTACTCAGTAAATTCGAGTTGGAGGAGTTAGAGTTCAGTTAAGCATGCATGGTTGCTAATTTGTAGCAATCAAAATCAATTATCTCAAGTTGTTTTCAATTAAACTAGTTCCAAGTCCTCGAGGAACTAGTGGAAGGTCAATTGTGTAGTGGGACTCAAGTCAAACTCAATGATCATCCAATTACTAATCAATCAACCCAAAATAGCTAGTGCATGCAGAGAATTTGAGTTACCCAGTTGAGGTGGCCATTCCAAGGCAATGTAATGTCAGTTGTAGACTATTCGAGAGCGTACAGGTGTTGCATACAGCCTAGTGATCAACCTAAGGAAGTGCGCCTCTAATCACAATTATTATTATATATATATGTGTGTGTGTGCGTGTGTGTGTGTATTTATATATATGAATCTAGGAACTTCTATTAAATCAAAATATTACATCACTTTATACATTTTTATGAAATTCTACCAACCTCACTCTTACCAAATTTGTTGGCTATGAGGTAATTACCAAAACAAATAGCCAATTTCCATAAAAGAATTGTTGACCATAACGGAAAGACACATGATGCTAGAATACCTTCAAAATCAGAATGCAACCAACTATCATTACAAATTGGATGAATTGACCGGGGCAGGATGCTTTGGTCCGTGGAGATGGAGAAAGCCACAATGAATGTGCTACTTTATATGGGGCAATCTCACTTCTGAGCAATTTGTTTTAATTTAATTTAATTTTTGTTTTTATTTTTATATTATTAGACTGAGTCAAAATGGTTAACAATACATTGCAACATCTCTATCATACTGATTGAAAAGCGCCTCTAAACTCAATTTAAAAAATATCTTTATGTTAATATATTATACTCTAATTTTTTTTAATATATTTTATATACAATACAATATTGTTACTCCCAACTTAATACTACTTGTAAATTTAAACCTAACTTATAATCATTTTAAATTTTCTTGTTCACTTTCCAACTTTCTTTCATTTCCAAAAACTTATACAACATAAAATATAATATTTATATTATTATTTTCAATTTTAATTATTAATAAACTTAATCATTCCCACACATATAAATTTATTCATTCACAATAAATAAATAATTTTAAATTATCAATCAATCTATCTATCTATATTCTTATTATTATTTTTTCATATATCAAGATGTAACCTGGCACGAATATTAGAATAAAAACAGCCGTTAATGTACAGCCACACAATCAGTAAGGGGTCCATCTCTAGTCTCTACAACGAATTAACTACAATTAAAAGTGGAGGAAATCATGATTTTGCCATGAGACCATGGAACTCTTATCTTACGCTTTTGCCATGAGACCGCAAGATATTTATTCCATAAACTTATCGTAGTTGTATGAAATACGACAAAATATCCTTCCAAAAATCATAATACGTACCGTCAGTAATAAAAGTATATTGTACTACTCTCTACTTTTGCTAATGAGGCCGATAGGCTTTCCTTTGGTTGAGTTTTTTCGTCTATTTTTTTTTTTTTTTTCGAGTGTCCAATTGACATCTGGTTACTTTGACAATTGGTGTAGGGTTTACTTCACTTCACAACTGAAATATGTTTCTTACTATTCCTCCCTCACCTGCTTTCGGATTTCTGCTCCTCCTGGTTTTCGCTTTCTCTTCCCCGACCTGCTGCAATGATGTTTGTTTCCTGCTCTTCAATGAAATATGTTTCGTACTATTCCTCCCTCACCTGCTTTCGGATTTCTGCTCCTCCTGGTTTTCGCTTTCTCTTCCCCGACCTGCTGCAATGATGTTTGTTTCCTGCTCTTCAACGACCTGCTGCAGTATTGTTTACGTGTCTGCTGTTCACCCTGCTCTGCACGACCTGCGTTGCTGGCTAGCTCTCCGTTATTCACACGGTTATCGGAGATATTTGAAAAACTTGGTAATTCCGTCAGGGTTATCGGAGGTATCAAATGTGCTTTTCATTCTGTGCCTTTCATTCGGAAGTTGGAAGTTGTTCGTTCAGCTGCTCAGAGTTCTCTGGTTCTTCTTCACAAATCGAACTGAATAGAAGTATATCTGCCGTGCGACAGGTTATCGGTTGCCTATAAGATAAATGGAGGTTCCATTGATCTAACTGATCAAGTGGGACATATTTTTACACATCTTCTGAAATTGAGCCGGGCTAGCCGCACATTAATGAGAAGATGGACATGTATAGTTTAGATGTGGTGTTGTTTGAGTTCTGACATACATTTGCTACAGCTATGGAAATAATTGTAATTCTTTCAGATCCGAAAAACAAGGGCATACTCCCACATCCTTGGGTCACAAATATTTCTGAACAGGTTGCTTTGGTGCAGTAGCTAATGTATATAAGTTCATCAGATCGTCCACAAGATTTGCGAGTTCTGAGAAATGAATTGCCTTCAAGAACGAAAAATGAATCATTAAAAGATACAGGGCTCGAAAAACACATATTTCTGTGATGTGGCCAACCAAAAATAGCCCAACTAACTCATCGTGATCCTGAAAGGTGTGCAAGTGTTGGGCTAATCCGACATCAAGATGTTGACAACCGTAAGGTTGGAGGGCTATCGTTGCTCAAATTTGGTGTTGTAATCAATCCATCAAGTATAACAATGGGAAAGAATGGTATGGAGACTCAGAAAAGATCTCTTCAACTGAAGGACATATCAATTCGCAGTGTGGAGTTAACTATATGCCTTCTGCGATAAGGAAGGTCAGCAGAGTTATGTGATTCTGGAGCCTTCCCCATCCTGTCTGTAAAAACTGGACGGATTGGTGATTTCATTGGGAAATCTGTGTGGATAATCTCCACAAGCCAACTTGTTATAAACCCAGACCTTCCAGAGGATCAAAATAGAAACAGGATTGTGTAGATTTTATTTGCAAGACAGGTTACTAAGAGGCAGAGAATTTGCTTGATGATTTTCTAGGGTTATAAGATACAACCAGCAAAAGGCGCAATAAAGGTAATTGTTGAACAGTCCCATTAAAGCAACCCTTGCAAATAGAGCGACTGTGGTGGATTGTATTCCAGATTTCAGATCTCTTAGTGTGTTTATCGTGGACAATAAGGGGACTTGAAATCGTTGTGCCATTGTGGGGCAATTTTGAATCCGATTGAGTTGGCTCTTTTGAAGCCATGCCTACATCATTCTCTAAAATTCTAGTCGGTGATCAATTTTGTGAGTGCTTTCAGTTTGAAGACTTTACAAAGTCAAATTTCAGATATGCATCCTATATTAAATCAATCTTCAAAAGGGACATACAGGTTCAACATGCGACCATCGCAAAGGCAGAGTCAAAGCCCTTAGTATCTCTGTGATCTGCTTAGCAAATATCTGAACTCTGTTCTTGTGATATGAAGAAATGGAATTAGGACTAAGTTCTTTTATGTATTTACAAGCTGTGTGTGCAGGTTTCAAACAGAGAAAAGCAATGGGACGAGTGGGGATTCTACCTCTTATTACCTTCTTGTCCCTGCTCGTGGAACTAAGGCAAGCTAAATTGAAAAAACGGTTTGGAATGCAAAGACATCCCAGCGGACACATTATTTCAGCTACCGGAACAGAAGTGGCATGATAGCCATGATAAAGAGAAATATCAACCGGCTCAAATTAATGCCTCTGGTCATGGTGCAAAGTTTACCAGTAAAAATTGCTAACCATGATCGATTGTGGCGTATTGGTTACAGATAGAGATTTTAAAGTACTTTCCTACATAAACTTATCTGCCACCAAGCTTGGATATCTTCCGGATCGATAGCTTCCCTGCTTTCCACAACAGAACAGAAAAAGAAAGATTACTAACTAGGGTGGAATCTGTTAACTGGAGTCAGAGGAGGAAGGGTTCAACCAAAGTTAGAGGTGCGCTAAGTTTGGGAATCCTAGGGGAGAAAAGTTTAAGAATGCAAAGTGACTTGCAGATTGTTACCATTTCTATGAATAAAATGCATTTTAGTTGAAGTGTTTATGATTTGTCGCAAACAAGTATCAAAGGAAAATTGGCCAAAGAATGTAGAAAACCCATAGTACGGTTAATGATCTTATCTGGATGCAACTGCTCCCAAAAATGGTCTATCATCAAGATCTTTGCTCGATGGTGATCTTCTAGGCGATAGCTCACTTCGAGTCATTTCTTGTATGTGCTCGATTGAAGGCCCCCTAAAATAGGCCTTTCATCATTACTTCTTGAGGGTGATCTTAAAGGTGATGACTGCTTTTCCATCACACTTTCCGAATTCTGCATTCCTGGCACTGCAAAAACAGGTCTACAATATGTACTTGGAGGTGAAAGTGATTCTGAAAGTGGTGATGCATGAATTGTTGAAACTAGTTGGTTTGGAGATCGTGGAGAATTCCATTGTCTATTAATCACTGACTCCATGATATTTTGTCATGAAGACAATTCTATACCTTTAGACAGATTTTCTTTGCCACCTTTTTGACATGAAAGCACTCTGTAGCCATTTTCAACAGGTTCTGTAGGTTTTAGCCAATGTAAAAGGCTAGCATCCACATAGACAACACCACTAGGTGGAGCCTCCCCAGGCATGGCACTTGAGTGACTTTCCACTGCTAATGAGATGTTTTCTTGATCATTCATCCACACTGAATAGGACTGATCATTCATCCACAATAAGTACAATGTTCCACCAAGTACTGTATTCAATCAGTAGCTATTTTGACAAACAGATTGAGCACCACAACAAATGTCAACTGTAATAATTAATTTACCCTGGCGTCTCTGGAGTCTGAACTATTTGTACTGATCCACAACCTAGAAGACCAATTGTGATGAATTCAGTTACTTTCCTGATGAGGTCCGCAGCCAGGGATATTGTCACTGAAGCAGTTCGCTGCGATTAGACAGTTCTGTGGATAATTTGTATCTCTTGTAGTAATTCGTTTGTCCTAGAAGGATCTAATTCCCGTTGAATGTGCTCAGGCAGAGCTCGCTCATGTGCTAATTTCCTGTGGCAAGAAAGCTAGGTTCTGTAGGTTTTAGCCAATGTGAAAGGCTAGCATCCACATAAACAACATCACTAGGTGGAGCCTCCCCAGGCATGGCATTTGAGTGACTTTGCACTGCAGTCAGAGGAGGAAGGGTTCAACCAAAGTTAGAGGTGCGCTAAGTTTGGGAATCCTAGGGGAGAAAACTTTAAGAGTGCATGGGAATCCTAGGGGAGAAAACTTTAAGAGTGCAAAGTGACTTGCAGATTGTTACCATTTCTATGAATAAAATGCATTTTAGTTAAAGTGTTTATGATTCGTCGAAAACAAGTATGACATGGGAAAAAGTAAGAATATGAAAAGAAACAAGAAGACCCCTCATGTCTACCCATGCAAGGTCGCAAACACCATGGCCATCTTTGTAAATATTTCTTTGACTTTAAATTCGTGTTGTAGATAAGGAAGTTTAATCTATGTTTGTGTTTTCAACAGTCCTAGAAAATAAAGGGAGAAGTGGGCTTCCACCTTTAAAATAATTATTTTTAAAGAAACAATGCCCTCCTGTTGTGCATCTACGAACTTTTGCTAAAAATGGATAAGGACTAGGCATGGAAGTTATATGTTCCACAGTATATGTAGGACTTATCATGGTTGTTACATCTGCCACGGTATTGTTCTCGTAGCCAAATGGATTGTGAGCACTATGTGTAATGGGTTGAATTCTAATAGCTGATATGTATGTGTTAAGAAACAAGATGTGCTATTTCATTGATGAGAGATTTTAAGTGTTGTTTCTGTCCTTTCGAAATTTGCAGGAAATATACTAAAAAAACAAAAAAATATTACAATGTACACATTTTACTATGCTTTTTCATTTCTTTATTTATAAAATTCTGTTTCCATTTATACTTGTAGGAATTCTATTTAAAGTATTTCACAATGATAGGAAACAATTAATCTCACGTTTACAATCCTTCTTATGATCAGTACCCAATTAGATTCTGTACAAAATACAACTGCCTACACTTTAAGCAGTGGTTCTGATCTCAAATGACCAAATAAATAACTATGTTGTAGATGTCCAAAATTGAACAGTTAATAACTGAGTTATTAAATTGTAACAGTCAATCTTTTAAATTTTGGGATTCTTGGTGTGAATACTGTAATGCAAAACCAATTCTTTTTGGTCCTAACCAATTTAGGATTAGTGGTTACCGATTATGGTAACTGATGCAGCAACAGATCCAATTTGTAACACTGTTGGGGGAGCGGCAGAGCTAATATCTGGGCATCCCTTTGACACAATTGAGATGAAGCTCCAGAGTCAGCCATTGCCTCTTCCTGGCCAGCGTCCTTGCTATGTCGGTGCAATGGATGTTCTTAAGACATTTGTTTATTAATATTTAACGCTGATTTTGATATTCAAGATCGTTTATTGATCACAGTCACATTTTGAGACGCTGAAATATCTTAATGCACAAATACATCTTTGAGCATTTTCCTCGGCAGATAAACGTCCTTGCTATGTCGGTGCAATGGATGTTGTTAAGACATTTGTTTATTAATATTTAACGCTGATTTTGATATTCAAGATCGTTTATTGATCACAGTCACATTTTGAGACGCTGAAATCCCTTAAAGCACAAATACATCTTTGAGCATTTTCCTTGGCAGATGAACGAACTGCTTGTAGGCTGCAATGTCAGTCATATATATGCATATGCTTTAATCAGATAACCTAGTGAGCTTGCTTGCATACTCATATATATTTTGTTTAACTGAAGTCACCATAAGCAAGTTGATGCGTCAACTTGTGGCATCTTATTAGCTAATGAACTATTTATGTCAAGGCTACAAGGGTGCTATAAAATCATCCTTATCTGTTTCTGTTTCTGTATAAGTGTCTCTGCCATCCTTTTTTTTATTGAACTTTGTGCAAGGTATGAGTTGATGTTAGTGACTAAACTGGTTTGTGGTTGCAAAAATTCTACATTATGCTTTAGAAAAATACAAGTATTAGGCTATTTTTGAGTATACTAGTCTGGGAATGAGGGGTTACTTTTACTCAATAAAGGTTCAGATGTTTCATTTCTAGTTTCCTCCTCAAAAGGCATGCATTTATGGATGGATATGCATGAGTAATTTGCCAACTTGAAAAACACTAAGCTTAAACAGATTTGAGATTCTTTCTAGGAATTATCCGGCACCAACATTTCTTTACTTCATCATTTTTTTTCTTAATATGTTGTTTTTGCAGTAGCTGGTTGCAGTGGCTAATTTATTCCTCTTATCAATTTTCTTGTTTGCCAATTAAACAATTGTTTTATCCAATTGGCTGGTAGTGTACGTCCTCACACCTGGTCATTCAAGTGTTTTTTCCATGCAAACTGAACAGCTGTTCAGTTTATTTGAGAAGGAATAGAATAGCTTTTAAATATCCTGAACACAACCATTCAATAGCTTTTGAAAAATATGGTAATGTTACTGGGAAATATAATTAGTGTGCCAACACTTTGAAAAGCAATCTAGGATGGAATTGCAAAAATGTTTGTTATAGCTACATACATATCTACAAATATTACCCTCAGACCAGTTTTCCAATTTAAAAAATCTATGGACCTCTCCTTACACCTTTTGGGGCAATTGTTAGTAATACCACTACCACAACTCTACGGCATGCCCACTAATAAATATTTACGGTGGCATTAATGAGGTGTTTGGAGTAAACCTTGGAATTGAAAAGTTAAACTTATGGTTGCACCCTAACCACATAAAAATGGCACAGAAAATAAATGCTGTGAATACCCCATGAAGCAGAGGAGCGAATATATAATATATAATTACTAGAGGTATAAAGTTAAATTGTATTTTTTTTACAAATGATAAAAATTATAGTTATAAATTTAAATGGTACTTTTTAAGAAATTTTTTTATAGGCCGAAAATAATTGTTTTTTTTCTTATCTCATTTCAAGTTTTCATTTATTTTTTTTCACTGTTATGATTATGAAGTGTATATGGTTCATTTCTATTAAATAAATTAATAAAAAAAATTATTTTATTATCAATATTAAAGTTAGAGTTTAATTCGGTTGTTTTTAGGTATGTTATTAAATTTCATTCTTTAAATTTTTTTTTTAATTTTAAATATACAAATTCTTAAAATATTATTTTGAAAATAAACACAAGTATCAATATGAATAGTTTTTTTTTTTTTAATTTAATTTGATTGAAATTATGTTGGAAGTATGAAGTTTTATTTTTATGAGTAATTTTTATTTTTATTTTTTATTATTATTTTTTTTTTATTATTATGAAATTTGGTTTTAAAAAGTTTTGGTCAATTTTAAAATAGTTAGATTATCAGTTTTTAGAAGAAAAAAATATTTAAATATATGGAAATAAGATTTATTGAAAAAAAAATTAAGATTCATCTAAAATGAAATCATCTAAATGGTTTAAATTTGCATACCACACATATCGTGAAATGACGTTTACCTCAAACAAACTACACATTTACTCCACACCATCAAGAAATCACACATGAGTTAAGGAGACTTAGTTGACTAGGTAGGCAAGTAAAATAAACATTATCCAAAAATATACTTTTAAATTATAATAATAAATAATTAAATTGATTTCAAACCTAATCCAAATGACTTTAAAACTTCAATAATTTTACACTTTCCATAAATCAAATATAAATTGCAATTTGAACTCCCCAAAAAAATATAAATTCCAAATTAAACTCCCAAAAATATATACTCAAAATAACTATCTCACGATCTTTTAAGTGTGAAAGGAAATATTAAATTAAAAATGATCACATGCCTTACCACACATATCATGAAATGACATTCACCTCAAACAAACTATAAATTTACTCCACACCATCAAGAAATCACGAGTTCAGGGAAGTTAGTTGACTAAGCATGTAAGTAAAATACACATTATAATGAAGTTAGAGAAATATCTATAAATCATCCCTATATCTAATTCACAATATACTTTTAAGTTAAATTAATTTGATTTCAAACTCAATCCAAATGGCTTTAAAACTTTAATAATTTTACACTTTTCATCATTCAAATATCAATTCCAAATTAAACTCCAAAAAATGTATATCAAAATAATTATATTAATATCTTTTAAGTGGAAGGAATGATTCAATTAAAAATACTAGTGTGAGTGCGATTACAACCCATACCCAAATATCAACAATTATTATTAAAACAATATATATACAATTTTTTTTTTTTTAAAACCCACCATGGTCATAAACACAATATGTGCCTCTACCACTTGAACTCAACTTCTACAATACATATAAAAATATTATAGTGTAACTTAAATTAAATTTAATTCCTAGTTTTTCAAAATTCACATTGTGAAAATAGTTTTTATGCAATACCCCTTTTTAATTTTTTTTCATACGATGAGAAAACCTATCATAACTAACTTGTCAAACCAGCAATTAAGACAACCATCTCTAGCTACTATCGGCGAATGCAGGCTGACTCATCATTGTTATTCAAGGCAAGCTCACTCATCATCCTTATTCAAGGAAAACTGGGCCACATGGAATAACCCCTTGGTGGTTCGTAAGGGGGCAGGCTTTCACTTTTACCATATGCCTCTAGGTCTTGGGTGATTAACATGTTTCCTTATATTCAAGGAAGATGAGCTCTTAGCCAAGTAGAAATACTTTTAGGGCATACACCATTCCCTTTTAATGCCTAACATACTAATACACATACGATATTATAAATATAAATAAAATATGATTGATTTAATAACTTTTTAATGATATCTATTTAATTTATTATGTATTTTGATTTAATAGTTTTATAATTATTAAATGTCTCTAGAGTATATTTAATTTAATATGTTTAATTGAAATTGGAGTTTATTACATATTTTGGAGGTTTTTTTTTATCATATTTTCTAGTCTAATTTCGTTAGAATACCACAAGGATTGTTAGTCACAAATTTAAGTTGTGCACTTTCCATAATCTTAATTTGGGAAAAGTTTTACAAGATATTGCATCTATATGTATAGTCAAAAATCAATTTTAAATATCAAAAATCAATTTTAAACATCAAAAATCTTGATTTGGGAAAAAAAATTGAAACCAAAAACTCCAAAACTATAATAGTTAAACAATACCTTAATTTAATTTGGATGGATCTATCAATTAAGTTTAAGTTTGAATAATTAAGGGAAAAAAACATTATTTCCTTCCACTTATCAAGATGATGATCCTCTTAAATTTTACTGGTAAATTAATTGTTAATTGAAATTAACAATATATTAACAATTTTATTTTTATTTATAAATTTGAGATTTTAATAAATATTAAATTTAAACAAACTATAATTCGAAAATTTTATATATATATAATATAATAAATATTAGTAACAGTGGTAATGCCCCATCTTAAATCTATCCAACAAATTTTGTTTAAATGTTTAACATTATCTAAAAAATATTGAGAAATATAGGTTAATAAAAATCATGATTTCCATTATTTAAAATTCTCCACTTACCTTCTCAAATTGAATATTGGGTAAATTTGGTCCTTCCTCCATTATTTCAAAATGTATGTTATTCAATTTCACATTACCCAATGTACCCTCACATTTATTAAGGAGAAGACATGGTCCTCTCCATGTAATTACATTTCACATTACCCAATGTACCCTCACATTTATTAAGGAGTAGACATGGTCCTCTCCATGTAATTACATCTCAAATTTCCAAATGTACTCCTAGCTTACTTGGGAGAAGAGAAGTCAACTATAGGGATGGGTGAGAAGTGAATGACATTAATGAGAGGTGGTTGAGATGGAGAAGGGAAGGAGGGTATAAAAAAGGAAGGGGGAAGGGAGAAAAGGGGGAGTTTTGGGGGAGGTTGGGTTCTTGCTTATGATTGTGGGGGTTGGTTGTGATTGTTTAGACTTGTTGTGTTTTTTTTGGAGACCTTAGGAACCTGTGAAGGTTTCTTGGGTTGTTGAGAGGGGGGAGTATTGTTATCGTGGTCTGGATCTTTCCTTTGGACACACCCACTACATCTGGTTGGACTTGGGCTCGGAGGGCTAGGGAACCTGTGGAGGTTCCCTGGGCTAGGGACCATTTCCTAGTTGGCTGGGAGGTAAATTTGGTTGGGTCCGTCAAAAGGAGCGTTCAGCAGGAGAAACAGGACAAAGGTATCTCCATCAGCCACCGGCACAGGTATTCCTCCATAGTCTACTTTGGTAAAGTTAATTAGAATGGAATATTCACCTTAAATTGTGTTGATTATAATGTAAATGACAAAATTTTATTTGTTTAAAAGCAGTGTAAGTAGGTAAGTTATCACCTTTTATCATATTTAATTTCAGAAGAAACTAGATTTGTTAGCAGACCCTAGGGTAAGGCTCTTACATATGGTATCAGAGCTTTGGTTCAAATCTGGACCCAAAGCCCACTAAACCCAAATTCCACTATAAGGAGCTTGTAATCCTCATAAGTACTTGTAATCCTAATATATCTATAAAAAAAAAAATTACCTCTATTTAAAAAAAAAAACCAATGACTTTAAAATGGTTTCACTTAACAACGATTTGATCATTCTTATGCCAACAATCGATATACTACTGTGCTTACATTTCCATTTTGGAAAGAAAAGCCAAGCTAGAGGCAATTCTCAATTCTGTGCGTACATTTCCATTAGGACCTTTTCCTTCTAGCGAGAATTTGAGATTGTGTGAGAACATTTTTTTTAGAGTCATTTTGATAAGCTTTGGCTAATTTTACAAACACTGGAGAGTAGCCATCTCCCACCTCTCTACACAATTAGCGACCTGTATACAGATTTTGTCACCATGAGAAATGCTTTCATCAGGCACCGCTGGTAGGTTTTCTTCAAGCTTTTCATTAGGCAAAAGAGGCTCCGTGAGTTGATCGTTAATTCTCTCCTTGAATGGCCATATTGACCAGACACTCTGATTAGAAACTGGAATACAACTGCACATGTAGTCATTCTTATATGATTCATCCTTCTGCACTTCAGCATCCTGCGGCAACTCTTCAGAAAAATTATTTGACTCTTGATCGTGTGTAGATGAATCTTCATGAATCTTCTCATCTTGCATTCTTGTCTTTATATCTTTAGGAAGTGCATCTGGTAAAAGTATAAATGCATCTTTGCTAGGTGCTTCGGTTTTTGCATGCTCCTGTTCTTCTTGTTTAGCATGTGATCTAGCAGAATCATCTAAATGTAGTTCTCTCAATTGGTCTTGTGGACATTTCTCCTTCAATTCAGAGGATTTACCAGATTCATTCATACCCTGAGTAATATATGCTGCCTCTGTACATGCATATGTTGTTTTTTGGCTTCCAGCAACCAAAGGTCTCATAGTTTTGAGCCCTTTCGAGAATGGCCCAAAATCTGTCATTTTTTCTGCTTTATTTTTCCAGTTGTGTAGATAATATGATCCCCATTATTCTGTAGGGAATGAATACTACTTTATTATATAAGGAATGATACACACCAATGAAATATATGATTGTATGCACCGATTTAGCTAAGGTCAAGGTTGTTTTTCTTTTTGGAGAATTGTCTTTCCCTTTTGCCCCGTTGTGCTGGTTATGTTTACTTTGATGAGTGTATGGCCTAATTCAATTATTATGAATGATGTTACTTCGATGGATGTATCGCATAATTCAATTATTATGGATGATTTTCTAGCAGTCAGGCTGTATAAGTCCGTGATACGGGCATAATTCAATTATGATGGATGGTTTTCCAGCAGTCAGGCTATATAAGTTCGTTATACAGACATTTTCAACTTGTTAGAATACCTTCACAACATGGCAGTGAGTTTGTGAGTCTGTTGTATATACATATTTTAACTTGCTAGACTGGCTTCACAGTCACAATAATAAATGTATGAGTTTGTTGTACAGATATTTACGGTCACTGTAGTGGAAGTTTCATAACTTGTGCTTTCGGTAGAAAGGGCCGCTGTAGTGGAAGTTTTATAACTTGTGCTTTCAGTAGCAAGGGTCATTGTAGTATAAGTTTGATAACTTGTGCTTTCAGTAGCAACCCCAGGACCTTCTTTTGCTTGATGTCATAAACTATTTGTGAACTCCTTGACTGCAGCTAGTCTACTAGGTTCCTTTATACTGTCCCTCCAAGGATTCCAAAATGGAAGGCAGTAAAAGTTGTCATTCTCTTTATCTGCTTGTCAAAACAAAATTGAAAAGCATGCCAAACATCCATAGGCTTCATTTTCATCAGTGTCTTCATGTGAAATATCTGGCTGGCCATTCTGATCTTAGGTTATTTGTTCAATATCTTCTAAAAGAGGAGCTTGTGCATCATCATCAACCTCTTGGATCAATCTGTTGAAAGGAACTGTACTTGTTTGCTTCCTTTTGCGTAAAATGACACGCTTAGTGATGCATGAACCACAAGCAGGACAAAGTAAGTCATGTGATTGCTACTCCTTTATAACTCTGACGATCTCTTCTACCTTTCCTGTGGTTGTACTGTTCTCAAGAGTTCTCGTCCACTGACTTTTCAGTTGTGCCTCATCTTGTGCTCTTACAAAGCCACCCAGTGAATTCAACATGATACTTTCAGAGACATTTGGCTGATTCTCATTAACCTCTGTCATGATTTTCTTTGCCATGGTCTGGATCACCATCTCATCTTTTACTAGTTCAGCATCTTTACTTTCATAATCAATTGCTTCACCTTTTTGTCCAAGAAATCCTTGCTTTCAGAACCTGTGAACATAAGTGCTTTGAATCACTGTAGATGACTGAGATAATAATGATATAATGTTACCAGCCATACAAACTAAAATCTCCACAGTGATAGTGACATAGACATGAGCATATCTAGCCCCCCAAATATGCACAGAACAGCAATGTGTTTGTAGCACCATGCTTGCCACCATGTGCTTGTTGCACCTTACTATTGTTGCTGTCCCATTGTGCCATTGCTGCACAATGTCATTGCTGTCCTATTTACCATGCTGTCACACTACTAGCACTGTTGTCCCATCGTTGGTGACATAGCCATTCCATGCTTTCCATACAACTATCCCATTGTTAGTGACATGTTGCTCCTATGATTGCTTGTTGTCCCATTTGTGTTTGCAGCATTGTGCTTGTTGTTATCCCATTGTAACCTACAACAATCCAACAATCATGCCCCAAAACATACCTTGAACAAACTTAATGAACTGCGGCCTAGTCAAGGTAGATGGCTGCCTTCTCATGATGTTGTTCTGAGCATATGGAAGCCCATAACACCTCCACGCTGGCATGTTTTGGAGTGGCTAGGCCTGTGGCCTACCACAGACCTCTGCTGCACACTAACAACCTTTCAAAACAGTCTTACCTTACCTTTTGCTACCCTCAAACAATCTGTAATTTATCCTTTCCAAACTCAGTCTCCCTTCAGCTTCCTCATAGTATACGCTCCATTCCAACTTAGCGTTTGGCTACGTCTTATCGGGCTCGGTGGCCTCCATTGCCATGGCCATCACTGAGGAGCCGTTTGAATAATTCATGATGACGAAATGCCCATTGGATCCTCCCTCTACAAGCTCTTTATTTTCACGACTGGAGATCTCTTCAATGCATGTTCTTTCAGATGGGTTCGCATCTTCCATTATCCCATTATTCACTTCCCCGTCGCTACAAGTCTCCTCACCATTTTCACCAGTGCTTTCTACAACTTCCAAGTTTCTAATCAAGGTTGAAAGCTTATAACTCTTTCGAACCAAAGAACAGGAGGATTCCTTGTCATATTTCACCGAAAATGAATCTATTTCAGTTTCCATTCTCACCTTCGTTGAACAAAATGCCCAGTTGCCCAAGCGCAGTGAGTTTCTGAACAAAATTCCCAGTTGCCCAAGTCTCTCAGTTTTGCGCCCTACCATCCCCTTGCGCACACGTGTTTATAAAATATCTCTAACTGCCTTCCAAGCAAGAAACCAGTGTTCGACTCCTGGCGCACGCACACCTATTTAATTTTTATTCAGAAAAATTATAATTGCCTTCCAAGCAAATAGCCCCGGCGGGTCGACTGACGCACCCCTGTTAATTTTTATGCGTTGTTTTTGTTCAAAAATTTCCAATTTGTATTCGTTGTTTTTGTTCAGAGAATTTCTAATTGTCTTCCAAGCAACAGACTGGGTTCGACTCCCTGCAGACGCATCCCTATATTAATTTTTATTAGAGGATTTCAACAAAGAAGATCTGATTGCCTTCAATCCTCTTATAAACATACTGAGAACACAATACATCCTAGCGGATTAGTTAAAATGGAATAGAAATATTCAATTTCCGTTGTCGGGACTTGTTTATAAAATATTTCTTCACTTGACCTTTTCACTGTTAAAATACCCTATGTTTCGAATCATGTGGCACTACACAAGCATTGAGTAACCACGAACCAATAATATCTACATCGATGCGGTTCCCTATCCATATTTTTGCTGTCACTGGCGATATGGGCAATTCATTATCGATATCCAAGCAAATCGTTAAGAAATTGGGAATTGAAGCAATTGTCACATTCCATCCATCACCGTCGCGATTCTCCTTCGCCGGAAGAGGAGTAAAAATCTTTTACAATCTAGTTTACCAATGGTCCTGACATCTGTTCAATAATGGTCCTGACATTTCACACTGCATGTTGACAACCTACTCTGACATTAATGTCGTATGTTGGTTGATGTTACCATTTTCAACGGAAATCCTTGCATTATGGACGAACTTAATAGGCTACTACCCGGCTACTACCCACTCGATTACGTGCCTCTCTTTACGAGTTCAACTCTGTTTTTTTTTAATATATACAAAGCAACCCTGTAATGATTCAAATTGTTATTTTATCAGGTCTTTCTGAATGTTTTATACTGTAATCAAAACTTTCAAAAATTATCTTACAAAAGTCCTTTATTTATTTTTTAAATATATTCCTTGTATGCCTTTTAATAGTTATTCACGAGACAATATGGGATAGAAATGGGGTAGTCCAAAACAATTACACACTTAGTGTAAACATATATATTATATATAAAATATTGTATATATATATAATATTTTCACTTTATATTATCGGGAATAGAAAAGTGGCAATAAGAAATACAATCCATATTCTCTTATTACATTAAAAACATAATATTCCATTTACCAACGAAAATGTTATTTATGGTTCTCCATATAGCATAATCATACCTTTATCTGTATTGCTAACATATTTAAAGTGTTTATGAGGCTTTGTCCAAATTGTTGTAAAATAAAAAGACATATCAAACTATACAATATATGAGGCTTGCTATAAGTCAAATTAGATATTTATTAAACAATAAGGTAGAATTATTAAATATGGCAAATAAAAAAAATATGGAGTATAATATTATTTAATTTAAAAATAAATAAACTTAAAATAAACAATTAATTGGATTGAAATTTAAGTGATTTATTGTTAGATGCAATAGTATATGGTTAAAGGATATTTAGTGAAGAAATATATTTTAATTATTCATCTCAAACAATTTAGATATAATATCA
>APFE031098714.1:0-12651 GCA_000404065.3 Pinus taeda
TTCTTCCCCGACTCCTTCTCAACCAGTGCTTTGAATTCACAGAACTTTGAATATGTCTCGCTCTTCTTCTGCATGAAGAAGATCCAACAACGAGAGAAATCATCAACAAAAATCACATAATACCTGTGTTTTGCTGTCGAAGCAACTGAGAAAGGTCCACACACGTCTGTGTGAATTCTCTCAAAGATCATCGTGGCGTGACTATCCTTCTCGTGAAAGGTGGCTTTCACAAACTTCCCCAAAGTACACCCCTAGCACTGATCTGACTGCACAAGTGTGCCTTTAGGAAGCCCTGTAGTGATTTGTTGCAGTATCTTCAAGGCTCCATGGTGAAGGTGACCCAATCTCCTATGCCACAACTCGCCATCATCCCGGCTCACCAATCCTTCTGCCTTGCCTGCCATTGTTGCACATCCATCTACATGCAACTGATAAAGGTTCCTTACTCAAACCCCTATCTTCCGGGTCTCACCAATTGTTTTGCTGCGCAGGAAAGCTTTTCCCTTGCTGAAAACAACATCATATCCCTTGTCTTCTAACATCGCCACAGAGATAAGATTATTCTTCAATCCTTGAACATGCATGACTTCCTTCAATACGAAGGGTTTACCAGACTTGCTCTCAAACGAAATGGTACCGATACCGGTCGCATTGTATCTACCATCATTGCCCATCTCGATGTGCATTCCAAGATCTTTGTCCTCCAGATCAGAAAACAAATCTCTATCTCCCATCATGTGAAAAGACGCACCACTGTCCAAGAACCACACTGATCCCATCACACTTGAAACCAAGCATGCGATCAATGAAAAATCAAGCTCAAACTATGAGGCTAGAGCCTCTCCTGTTGCAGATCCAACAGCTTGCTTGTTCTTCTTCTTCTGCGGACAATTAGTGGCATAGTGTCTGTGCTGGTGACAATGAAAACACTTCACCTTGGACATGTCCTACTTCTTGCCTTTCACACCAGATTGAAAAGCTTTCTTGCTCTTCCCTTTATTTGCTTTAGCAATTTTCTTCATCAGCTCCCTTTGATGAAGATCCGTCCCTGGTACTCCACCTGATCTCCTCCTACATAATATCTGACCATAGTCTTTCCCATCCTGGCAGTTTCTCCCGACCATTGATAGAGTCCTGATAGGAATGCCAAATCTTCGGAAGACCAAGGAGAGCCAAGCTCACCAAGTCCTCATCATCGACATTAACCCCCACACTTCCCAGCTCATCTCGACACTGAGTGAACTTCGTGAGATACTTGGGCATACTGTCACCCTTCTCGCATTTGATGTTTCTGAGTTTATCTTTGAGCGCCAACTTCCTCTAATCGCTCTTACTTTGGAATAATTCTGTTAACAATTTCCACATCAAATATGGAGTGGCCTTTCCATGGAGGCTGGACACAATGTGATCCTTCACGCCCTCCAATAGAATCCTTCGACATTTTGCGGTCTTCTTTTGCCAAGCTTCAGCTTCAGTAGCATCAGTAGGTTTTGGGACATCCGCATCCACGAACTCCTTCAACCCATTATCATATAACACCACCTCCATCCTATCCTTCCATGCAATATAATTCGTACCGCCCTCAAGGGCATACTCCAATCACAATCCTGTGAAAGGCATCTTAGTTTTGACACCAAGAAAACACTGCTGCAAAGTCGAATTCCACCAGCTTCAAACTCAACCGCCTCGGATCTAAGATTCGTGAGAAAAAAGTATTTCTTGTACAAAGATCGACTATATGGGCATTCACCTGATATCTCACCTTCCAAAGGAAGGATGAATCCAGAGGCTACCTGGCCCGATTACAGACTCTGCCTGAAGAAATAGAATGTAAACACTTCCTGAATAGTAGATTTGATGATCAACAGCTCTGATACCATGTAGAAATTTTTAATAATAAACACATATTAAATGGAGATTATCCTGATCATGTACTATTGCGGAATACATACACAATACATAAGCTCCTCTACGTTGATCATCAATATAGCAGCATCAATAACAATAAAACATCAAGAGCATGCACACATTAACACAGTATGTAACCCGGGAAACCTTACAGCTGAAAACCCCACACTATCTGTATATTAATGATTGAGAACATGTAACATTACAATAGTCAATACTTCTCACAAGTATCCAACACTATCTCCACCTGTTACACACAATACAGCTCAGATCTAATCTCCAAATCTATCCCACTGCTTGCCTGCCTCCACTGCTCAATACTTGCTCAAGAATGGATGAGAATGGTTGAACCAAACTCGTATTTAACTCAAAAGAATCACTCACACTGGGAATCACGTGAGAAGAGGCTATAATCACTTGGTATTGGCCAATTCTCATTGGCATAACTCAATCCCATTGATTGTGCAAATCCTCATGCACAACTGTAGTCACAACTGATAGCAATCTGATCCTCTAACACTTGTCCTTGCTGAACTGAACATGAACTGACATGCAACTGAGTTAACTGATGTACTCTTTAGTTGCATTATGAGTTAATAATTAGTTTAACAACTCATCATTAGTCTATTTGCAGTTAGACTAATTACAACTAGTTTAACCAAGTCAAACTGAACACAACTCCATCAACTCCACAATCAACTCCACCAAACTCAACTGATTGAGTTCTAACCGAAGTCATGCATGCAACAAACTCAACTGACCCACAAAGAAAGCATATTTCCTTCTGATGGCTGCATGTGCCACATCTGTAGCTCAAACTGAAGTGCTCCAAGAGAATAAGATAAAGTTTATAGTCTAAATATTATTATAAGACAGTAATATTTGACTTTTTTTTTTTTATATTTTTGACAGCCAGTCTAAAAATAGACTTTGATCACTCCTACTGTGATCATCCCTGCTGTGATTCAAAAATAGAACTTGTGCCATAATTTTCCTGCAGGCCCACTTAGTGAAGGCGACTCTTTTCACTAAGCTCCATCATCTTGTTGCAATCTCAACAAACTTCACATATTATCCTAGTATCACTGTTTAATCGAGGTAACTAGTGTACACCAAGGTTAGACATTGTCATGTTGGCCAGTCACGCAAATTCTTGTTTGACAAGCAAACTCTGTCTGCGCCCTTAACACACAATGTCATTCCTTTTGAATCGGTATTGGTTCTCGGCCTATTATATTCTAATTCTTTCCTGATGCTATTGAAGACTCTTCAATTGAAACAAATATGAGACATTCTTTGAATCTATTCCTCGAATACTGCAAATTGTGTCATGGTAGGGTCCGAGGAAGTTCCAAGAGTTTGCTACTGACAAAAGGCTGCTATCTACCCGAAACGTCTTCCTCCACTATGTTGCAGTCTTTATCTTTGATAATTCTCTAGATCTGAGGGTTCCTAATTTGTTTATGAACTTGATCAGTGCTCTTGTAGCCTAACACTTTTAATTCTGCAACAGAACTCAATTGCATCGAGCCTTGCTACTGCTACTTCACAACTTAATTTAATGATGTATTCAAAGGGAGGCATAATAACAACTCAAAATAGATTAATATGGTATCGCACTTTCAAAAACCATGACATAGATGCGCTCAAATCTACTTCACATCATCATGCAAAATTAAGCTAAGAAATAGTCCAACATCTGTCATAAGAAAACCCTAAGCTCCTTCAAATATAGAGAGCTGAAGCATGAATATAAGCCACAAACTTGGATTGAGGGATCTGGAACAAGTGGAAGGCCAAAATAAGGCCTCAAAACTCATGAGCATAGGCAAAGAACCTTATGCAACGAGTTTGCATGATCTTCTAGAGTTTTTTCATAGATAGCTCCAAGATTTGTCTTAGTCTTTGGCTCGAACTAGCCTTGTTACAAAGCCACAAATATGAATTGGAACAGAGTATTCCAACCTATCTCATTTGGAAGTGTGACTTAAATACCTTATATCATGACTTCTTATGTTCTTTCGTACTCATTTGTATCTGCGTCCATGGCTCTTTGTTCCTTATGGATCAGCATGGGCATGATTCTAGCACATGCCTTCTTTATATGGTTTTTTCACTACATCGTTTAACCACTGACACTTTTCAGTATAGACACCTCGACGTAATATGGGAAATGCACTTGGAATGTCTCCTTGTAACATGACCCCATTAGTGTAATGGCATAGCATCTTCTCCACACGGTATCGTTAGGAGTGCCTTTGATGATCCAAAATCACTTTATTCAGGATTGTCGTGGGTGCCTTTGACGCTACCAATTCATGTATACACGTAATATTTATGTTCTTTGAAAAATGCCACTCTAACGCAACACTAACGTGTTCTGCTTTGACATCTCGTTGGATACACATATATATCAAACCCTCTGCTTTAATATAACATTGATTTGTGATTTCCAACTCATTTTACAATGATCCAAGGTTGATATTGACTGTCGAAAGGGCTTCAGGCTTTTAGCTTGCCTTCATAGTCGTAAAATGATACCGTGCTTTGGGAATAATGACATGAAGCTAAACTAGTTTTGTTACCCGTATTCTTTACAACCTTATCTTTCCTTTGGGCTATACTTTCCAATGCTTCTATTCATCTCTCCATCTTTCCCATCCCATGGTTCAGTTTCCTTAATAATAGGAATAGATTCTAGGGGAAAATTACCTTTACCTGCCCGCCCTGCATGCTTCACAAAATCACAAGATGTTCAAGCTAAAATGCGCTACGAAGTGGAGCATAGACACTCCTTTTGTGGTTCAGATCTATGAAGGCTGGATACTCATAGCCACCAACATCAACTGCTAAGAGTAGGATGCCTTCCTATTGCTACCCACGTGTGGCTATATGAACTTCTTTTGAATTTTTTTGCTGCAGATATGAGTTGTTATAGGTAACGATCCCTTGTTTATGCTTTTGTGTCTAAAATGTCGAGAAGGAAACTAACAAAATAGATTGCTGAAGCAACACGTGGTTCCCAATACATCCTGGACTGTAAGTTTCACCATTTCTAGAGGAGAAACATTCGTCTCAAGTTGCTCAAAGGCAAAGGATTCAATTGCAGAAAATATCCTTGCACCTTCATAGGAACTGGACTCTCCTTATGCAAACCAAAGACCAAGATTATAGGAAATATTTGCACATTGAACTTGCTCATCAAACTCTTCTCCGCATCATAATTGAAGTTACCCATATTCACTTTTCCCTTCAAGATATTTGCAGCTTTCTTCCACTCTGGAGAAAGTTTTCGCAATGTCCACACTAGGGAACGTAACATTCAACAAGCCATTGATCCTTACTTTTGAGGACAATATTATCAAAGTCACTTGAAGTGAGCTTTATTTATGATCTGGATGAACTTTTCTTGTTTGATCCAGTCTTCCCATTTAGCTGATCTTTAACAACAGTTTCAACTGTTGAATTACAAGTTCAGCTGTTGGTTTTGCATCATTTTCTCGTTGATAGTCTAATGGGGGCTTTCCAGGAGTAAATACCTTAATGGTTGGAAATCCCTTGATTCCGTATTCCATGGTGCAAAAACTCAACAAGGAAACCCTTGTCAGAGTTTAGAACCTGTGGTGCCCATATAATATCTCTTATGCTCCATTTAAATCCCTACAAAGAAAAAGGGATAAATAATTAAAACTATGAAAATAATTTCATCTGGAGGCAATATTAAAAAATTGCAACTAAATTTTACAAGTAAAACAAGCAGTGCTCGAAACCGAAAATCAACACAACATTTATGCACCTTACCGGACTTATGAATTGCAAGTAATTTATGTGATGCAAAAGCAATGGTGCAACTATAGATTCAAGGGCACAAAGTAAGATGGAAATTTGAGGATATTAATGCACTCGAGGGGAGGAGGACCAAGACAAAGCATGGTTACTATAATGATGTATTATCACAAACCCTTATGCATATGTGTGATCATGCTTCAGGGTGAGTGGTGGGGTACCCAAAATTTTGAATATGCCCAAAAATTTGGGTGCTGTTGTAGTGACTACAACATGTCCTTAGTCATTACATTAATGGCAACCCCAAGATCAATCAAAGTGTGTGGGACAATGGTGCCATTGATGTGCACATCTACTACAGGGCTTCGAGGGTCCAAATACTTTGGGCAAATTACCTGCCCCAACATTAAGTCAGATAGTTGTCCAATGACATTAATGGTAGGGGTGTCTCTTTTTCGTTCTCTAGCTTCAACTGGAAGGGAGATACAAACCCCTAGCTCTTGTACTAGTTGATCCATTTACTAGTATGTAGGCGCTGACCTATAGAAGGCTCCAACCTTCACTTGTTTTCCAGATGCTACTAGAAGGGAGCTCCAACCCCCTGGCTCTTGTACTAACTGATCCATTTACTAGTATGTAGGCTCCAGTCTATAGAAGGCTCCAACCTTCACTTGTTTTCTAGCTGCTACCGGAAGGGAGCTCCAACCCCCTGACTCTTGTACTAGCCGATCCATTTACTAGTACGTAGGCACCAACCTACAAAAGGCTCCAACCTTCAATCATTTTCCAGCTGCTACTGGAAGGGAGCTCCAACCCCCTGGATCTTGTACTAGAAAATATGTTTACCAATATGTAGGCATTAGCCTACAGAAGGCTATGACCTTCTCTCTTCCTCCAGGGACCACGTTTCATCCAGGGACCACGTTTCATAAATTTTCAAACTGGATGCTCCTGGTACACAACAATACACATGAAGGCCTCGTTTCATCAAATTTTCATACTGGACCCATTAGCAACATTGAAGCTCAAAATCAATCATCACTGCAATACAACCATCAAATACATCTACATCAACCAATCAATGAAACTCAATCATCAATCTCTGAATCAACCACCACTAAATCAATCACTGAAAACGCATCATTGCTGAAGCAAATCACAATCAATCAATCTGAACATTCAGAACACTATCACTAGAACACAAAGCAAAACCCAAAACTTTGCAACAACAACCACAACCAACTGCAACTTCAAATATCATATTTCTTAATGTATACGCTACTTTGATGTGATGAACCAGAGTGTATACGAGCTTTTATCAAGGCAAACCAGCGTACATATCTGCAAATACTAACTTAAAAACTTCATAGCTATTCCAGAATTTAGTCATACCCATATCATAACATTTACAGAATAAAACATGCGTCAGTATTCATATCTAGACTCTCCATGATCAAACCACATAATGATAATTCATTTTAGGTCTTATTATCCTAATCCATCATCCATCATCAACCACATAGGTGCATCCTTAGTTCAGATCAAGCAAAGCATCAAAAACCCATAACCTGCATATTTGATCTAACACTTCATAAAATATTCAATACTTGCACACCTATCCCTTTGATCTTCTCCTCCTTATATAATTAGATACTTTGTTAATACCTCAGACCAAAACCACTTAGGACCAATACCTTGGACTAAATACCTAGGGTCAATACCTCAGACCAAATACCTTGGACCAAAAAACCTTGATTTTCCATCCTATACGCGCTTTTCTTTCTGTGAAAGTGCGTGTATACGTATACGCTACTTTTGTTCTATTGACCCATGTGTATACGCTGCTTGGACAAAGTGAACCATCGTATACTTCTTAAACCACTCTCCTTCTTCAATCTTTGGAGTCTGACATGTAATCCTTTTCTATTAACTTGTTGCACTGTGAATTGTCATCTGTGTGAGTTGCCATCAAGGACAATGCCTGTATCATAATGCCAACACTTTCCTTCTCACTCTCACTAGGTGGAGATGGAGTTTGGTTTTCTGGGAGTACTCTCCCAGATCTTAGGTTGAATTCTTGAATCTCCACAACATAAGCAGGATAGGATGTCTCTCCATTGTATACTTGTTGTGCATGTATGTTGTTCAGGTTTGGATTTGGTTGGGTAGGCATCTGAGGTTGTTTAGGTGGATCAGGTTGTAAAAGCTATGTTTGAGTATAAAGCTGGAGCATTGTTGTATGGGGGCCTCCACCCCTGGGGTGGTGCATTCCACTGAGGCTATGGCAGAGCATATGGCTGAAATGACTGGTTGGTAGGTTGGGAATGGTATTGAGGTGCAAAAGACTAAGGAGAAGGTGTAGACAAGGAGGGATGAGCAGGGGGGGCCCAAGAGGGAATGGATGTGTTTTGGTTAGGGTTGTAATATGCATGGGATGACCCTTTCATGCCTTGCTAGTATGGTCAAGGCCCATGGGGTCTCCTTTGATTTATGTAGCAGAGTTGTTCAGTCACCCCTTCAATTCCCTGATACATAGCTTTTAGCCAAGGTAGAGAAGGGAACTTGTCTATGGAGTCGTTTTCTTCACAGACCGAGCAAATTTCAATCAGGTTTAATGGACATTCATTCCTAGAGTGCCTCCTTGTGCATCTAGGGAAAAATATGGCTAATGCTCTCTCTTCTTCCTCTTTCTTTCTCTCGATGTGCATTGTGTCTATCTGTAGGGCAATGATTTGCAACATTTCACTTCTGAAATCTTCCATCATATTTCCAATTTCACCTTTTATGGATGTGTTGGAAGAGGATGAGCTGGCGATTGGTTGATTACTCGTACCCTTTTTCCTATCTACCCTAGAATGGTTCCTAAAGATAGTCTTGATATCTTCATAGGATAGCTGGTAGATGTCCCCTCCTGCTAGCAGGTTTAAGGTATACAGAAGATCTTCCCTTACCCCTCAGAGCAGGACTAGCTTCAGTGACTCAGGATCAAGTGTGCACTTGGTCCTTTTGTAGATAAGCTGGAATCTTTCTTCATAATCCTGTAGGGATTCATCGTGCCCCAAGGTCATCCTAAAAATTTCCTCTTTGGTGTCTTTGGACATACAGTAGTCTCGATACTTGTTGTTGAAATCTTGCTGCATTTGAGCCTAGGTTGTGATGTTATCCCTAGGTAAACCCATGATCCAACACAGATTTGCATCCTTAAGAATGGATGGAATTCTGATCATCAGTGGTGTAATCATAATTTCTGCATATGACAGTGAACTCAAACAAGAAAGTATCTAGATCTTCTGAGGTCAGGCCATGGAAATGAGGAAGAGCAAAGGGGCTTATGTTTTTCATCTTGGTATCCCCATTTGTTTCTCCGATGGGAAAGGCACCCTCAATTCTTTCTCTATCTCCTCTGTCATTTCTATTTTCAGCCATTAGGTCAGTTGGAATGGGTTCTCCTTCTTCTTCTCCCCCTGTAGGCTCTTCAAATATCTTTGGTTGTTCACCTAAGGGGTCCTCCAATTCAAAACTACTGAAGAAGAGGGAAGGTTGGCTGTTTGAAGTGGTGGGGGTATTTGATAGAAATTTTCCTAAGTTATCTCTATGCCTATGAGACATGGAAGAAGGGTTTTTGTTTTGTTTTGTGGTTTTTTTTCAAGCTTTGAGACTAATTACAGAATTGAAATAACAAACTGAATGGAAACTAACTGTTGAATAAAATCTCACTTGCAGAATATAGAAGAAAGCAAACCAACTTACAATTACTTTTGCAAAAATGAAGCTAATAGTAGAATGCCAGAGATAAGAAATGAAAGAAAGAAAGAAGAAATCACATCTTACTCAGACACCTCCCAAACAACGGTGCCAAAAAGTGATGAGCACCAGTATTGCAGCAAGAATGTTACAACTCGTGGGGCTACCAACTTTACTTTATCAACCCGAGGTTCGTACAAACTTGGAGGTGACACTACTATATACACAAGAAGATGCGATGGGTCCACTCTGTCACTGCTAGGCTGGTGACAGACCACTATGGTTTCTCAAACTAGCCTTCTATTGATTTAGAAGAAGTTTGATTACCAATGAGGAAAGGGGGAATTTGCACTAACTGAAATATTGTCTATTGTAGTAAGGAAAGACTGAAATCAAATGCTTTAACACAACACTCATCTAACTAATTGCTAAGAGGATTTACTTAAAAAGAATGCTAAGTTAACATGTGTGTAATCCTACTGTCCTAGGCATGTAATATGAAATAACCAACACTCTACTGTTATGCATGTAAATGAACACAATAACTCCTTTTTCCTTTTTGTCCTTTTTTTGTTTGTGAAAAATATAAATGCTAAATCCTCTTGGTGATGTGGCAGGTGGGTTAGAGATGGTGGTGAAAGGTCAAATGGCTTGGGAGGAAAGTAGGGGTCTTCTCCTATCTTCCTAGATGTTTTTTCCACAATTCGGCCTCAAAACAGGCCACTATGTGTCATCCTACAGGATGTCCTAATGCTTCCTATAGGATGTCCTAATTCTCCTACAGGATGTCCTAATGCTCCTATAGGATCCCCTGTATTCCCAAAGGATCCGGCCGAGAGCAATAGGATTAATTTGGAAGGTGGTGTAAGGCTTAGGAAAGGTGAATGGTGGGAGAAATAAGGCAAGGGAGTGGCTAGGAATTCTTCAGAGATCAAAACATAGTTTGTAAGATGGTTGGATTTGCTTAACAAACCTGGAAAGTTGTTCTTAAAGAATGATGAGTTGGTTGAGGGGCTTAGTGGCTTTTGGTGTTCATGGATGGATGAGGTTAGATTGGGCTTGTTGTTCATGAGATATCCCTACACTATTGAAGCTCTTGCACTACATTGTTGGGAGCGGGAACCCCCAAGGGTTGTTTTGGGGCTAAAAGCCCATGTTAAGTCACTTTTTGTAATATAATTGTAAAGAATCCACATTTTTTTATTGCGGAGCGCAAAGGTGTTATGTGTCAAAAATGGTAATTCGCCCTTATTTTTGTAAAGTAAAGTCGACTGTAAGAGACCTACAAAAGAGTTAAGCTCTAAGTAGTTTGGGGGAATCAATGGAACATGGAATAAGGTCATAACTTTGAAGCAAGAAGTCTAGTCTTGGGTTGTAGTGTAGATAGATAATTTCCAGTTGAGTGAGTAGAGGCCTAGGGTAGAAGTCCGTAGCTGAGTGCATGGACCCCTGTCGCCGTGTGCGCAAGGTGAATAGAGTCTGTAACACTTGGAAGAAATTAATAAAAGGAGTTATTCTGCAATTTCTGTGTATTTTTTCGGTTGATGGGTTTGGATATTTTGTGTATGAATTTCCTTTATTATGCTTATATGATGCACGAATGAATGCAATTACATTGAATAAGTGAACGCAAATACGAATATCTGCTTATGCGGTAATAACTTCAAGTATTTGACAAGACAAGCAAATCACTTAGGATAATTGAGGAAATTGCATGGCACGCTGCCATAGCTGCACGAAAGTACCTGAGCCATAGATTAAGGTTGTACGAAGGTCGATCATATAATTTCATGAAGGTAGTGAAGGATGGAATAGAGGGTTTATTTTAAAAGCCCTAGAGCGAGACCACTTGTACGAAGGCAGGGATAGAAGAAATCAAACTGTAACATCCCTCCCTTAATAATAAATAATAAGAACTAATAAAAATAATACAAAATAAATAATTAATAACACACACACACACACACACCACCACACGCACACACACACACACACACACACATATATATAATATAAATAAATTGAATATAAATAAGACCACTTAAAAATAATAAAATAAGTAATAATAATAAAATAATAAGTAATAAATAAAAATAATGAATAATAAATAAATCATAATAAAAATAATAAATAAATAAACATGGATAAGTAATAAAAATAAAAATAGTAATGACGAAAATAACAAATAATAATAATAGTAAAAAATATAATAACCAATATAAAATAAAGGAAATTATCAAAATTTTTAGCAATGCGACACTGGAGGGTGGGCACGGTGGCATGGCAGAACATGAGGGTGTGCATGTGGTTTCCCTTCCAATTTTTTTTTCTATTTAATGAATGATGAGGAGGATGGAAGGGGTTCGATCATTCTGAGGTTCCATCTTCATTCTCTTGGGAGAATGCTAAGACTTAGGAATACTGGCAGTAGTCGTTGATTGAGGGCTCGGGGTGGCCAGTTGTTGCAGAATCCTGCATAATTGAGCCTTCGGTTGGGAGGAGAGTCGTCCCCAAATCTTGTGGTCACTTCGCTGATTGAAAATACAGGTATAATTTCATTGTAAGAATTGTTTTCCTTTTGACATTAGCTTTAGTTTTACTTGTGCTGTTACATATGGTATCAGAGCGGGTTTATTCGTTAGGGCCTATGGGCATCCGGGATTATACTTGTTGGAAATTTTAACCTGACTTGTTTTAAAGTACAGGTTGATTACTTCGAAGAGGCGGCATAAAATTTTCTTTATTCAATGCCTATTTACTGACCCCTGCTAGTCTATTTTCTTCGACTACTCCAAATTGGTTCCAGATACTCTCTTTATTTCTGCTGTGTTTATTAAAATTTAGTGTAATTTATTTTCAATGTACACTTCTTGTTCTCATGTACTCTCTAATTTTTTTTAATTAGTTTAACGTCCGTTGAGTTAGTTTAGTCTCTTTAAACTGGCTTAATAAATTTATGGATAAATTCATTCACTTATTTGAAATTATGTCGTGTTTCTATTTCTCATGTGTTTACAAAACTATGTGTGGTTTTGTAAATCCATGTCGTGTTTCTCCTTCCTTGTAAAAAATCTTTACTTTGTCACTGTAAATTTCCTTTTTGTGAAATTCATTTACAAATTAAAAAAAAAAACAAATGTGGTTTTGTAAATCAATGTCTTGTTTTCTATAGTTGGTAGAGTATTTTACTTTGCTCTTTACTTTCACCTCAAC
>APFE031098730.1:22891-44582 GCA_000404065.3 Pinus taeda
AATTCCAAGCATGAGTTATCAATTTATAACTATATTTTATTATGATATCAATCTAAATATACTCATATTATCTCCTTTCTCTAATGAAAATGTGAGTATCAATCTAAAATAACTCACAAAGTGATAGAAAATTGTGAAGGAAAATCATATATGTGTACTAAAAGGCCTATTACAACCATTATCGAAGTTTTCCAATATAGTAAACTAACCTCCCTTATTTTCACTATGAAAGATATCCCCATAAATATAAATTTAGTTTAAAACATGGTGTACAATATTTATGATAATAAGAATTCAAGGTCACAATCCTTCTCAAATAGGAAAATGAGAAGCATTTAACCAAAATAAGAAAACATGGTGTACAATATTTATCATAATAAGGATTCAAGGTCACAATGCTTCTCAAATAGGAGAATGAGAAGAATTTAACCAAAATAAGAAAATAGTGAATTTATTCTAGATTTAGATACTTATTGATTTATTAACCAGTTCACATGTTTTTTCTTCTTGTTTATTTCAAAATCAATACAAATCATGTAGTGATAAATCTATGAGTACTTTAACAATGAAAAATTTGTGTATTAATATGTAAGATTAAATTCTTGACATGAGAGGTAAAGTCATATTTACTTTTATTTAAATTTCAGTTCTTACAACATTATGTAAACTAAAAGCAGATCTTATGCACGTATAAAATGTACATTACATCTTTTTATGGACCATAAGAGAAACAAATCAGCTTACATGGATGCATGAGAGTTTTTGTTTGTTTCTGCACGGATAATGGAACAATTTTGACTTTTCTTTTCAATGGGTAATTAAATAAAAGTTGAATTAATAAATATTTTATGGCTAAGAATTAAATGATAAATAATGTCATATTTATTAAGATGCATTTGGTTGACTTTGTGATAGACTTGGTGATGCATTTTCTTTCATATTTAGATTATATAAAATAAATATCTATTTTTATGTATTTATAAGTAAATTATTTAAAATACATCTGTTTTTATCATTGTGAAAATGATTGGTAATATTAGCTAGGAGAAATGGAAAAACATGAATTTTTAGTGACTATCTAGTATGTGGAAAAAAAATAAATTTTCTCTAGATGTTCATTAAAAAATAATCAAATATATTATTTGTCAAAAAGTTAGATATAATATAATATGATTTTTGTATTATTTAAATCATATTTATTATTAAAAAAGAGTTAAATTTAAACAAGTACAATAGCAAATACAAAACCAAAATAGCACCAAAATGTTATATCTTTATTACTAGAAACAAATTCACTTTCCACTTTAAGGGAGAACTTCCGATAGAGAAAATCCCCAACTACAAGTAACTTTACATGCCTTATTTTACATTTCTTTATCCTCAACTTTAGAGAGAAATTTCTAAGTTAAATTGGTAAGAGTTGCTATAAATATGAAATTTGAATGGCTTGAAAATCTCATAACTTTAGTGATAAATTGAATTTTATTGAAATATGTTTCTATAAGTTATATTAAATCTAAATTAATTATGAAAAAATTTGACTTAAGTTTTTTAAATTTAGCAATAGTTTGAATTTATAAACCAATATAGATCCATCTTAACAATGGATCTACCAAGAGCCAAGCGGGATCAAATCTAATTATATGAAAATATCTTTTTGGAATGTAAAACTTGAAAAACAATGTACACGTCAAAAGATTTAATATCTTTTAGTGAAAGACAAATCTGTGATTAAAATGCATCTATAGTACTAGTTTTCTATCTCTATATATAGCTCGACCATAATGTAAATTTTCATTTGATAGATTGTATTTTTAATTTATTATTATTATTAATATTTTATAAAAATTGAATGAGCTACACGTTTTCGTCTTATTAAGAACTAACTAAATTATTTTACCTTTAATTAATTTTTCCTTGTGAGTATTGAAATATTTTACTAATTAGGTTAGAATGAATATGAATGAACTATCTTAGCAATAGAAAAACATTTATCATAATTTTACAATCATAGTTTCAACCATACTAAACTTTGTGACTTATAAAAAATTCTTTTCAATTCTTTTTTAAAATAAGTCGTTTTGCATGCAATTTCATATATAAAATTTTGTTATAAATTTTCCAACACATAATCTATAATAAATATTATTTCATAAAAATAAACATCATGATGATAACCATCTAACAAACATAAACATCATCTACGATGCATATTCAAATTCACTACAATCATCTAATTATATACACCTCTAGCACATATAAACGCCACTATCTAGCACATTAATCTAATAGTCTAATAAGGCATCATCATCATGATCACTTCTAACAAAAAATAAGCATTGTAATCTAACATTGTCACCACACACATCCTCAAACTAATAAACATCTCATGTCAAATAACTGCTATCACATACACATCTATTTTCAAGCACATTAAATAAACATATCTAACATGACCTAAAAATGTACACATCAACACAAACATATAAATTAAGTGGATAAACATGAACAAAAAATGAAATACATACATACATACATACATACATACATACATACATACATACATACATACATCTATATATAATATAATTAACTATATATATATAATATATATATATATTAATATATATATATATATATATATATATCTAAGTAAAAGAACTGTTATCAAATATCTGATACACTAGACTTAATAGTAGCAGCCTGGTTTGTAGTAGAAGACGATGGATGGTAAAGTACTACCTCAATTATCGAACTTTGAGGTGGAGGAAAAGGTGGTTGGTCTGCTCTCTCAGGAGAAACATGAGGCACATCCTCTAGCTCTAGGATGCTATCATTAGGTGAATGATGAGGAGGTGTACTACCAGAAGGATCATCAACACCCTAACCATGATGCGATGGGGTAGTACTACCAAAGGGATCACCGACACCTTGACCATGATCCGATGGGGTAGTACTACCAGAAGCATGATCACCACCCTCATCATCATGATATGATAGCACTACGTGAAGACTCATCTGGTGTATCTTGCACTACATGCCTTGCATCCCTCCTTGCTGCTAGTAACCTGCTAGCTCCAATGATATGACGCATAAGACTCATCATCTCACGTGGATAGTCCCTCAAGAGATCCACAAACCTGGAATCTACGTTGATTTCTCTAGCTCTTCTAGGGTGGACTCCCTCCTAAACCAAAATTATAGACAATCGGTTGCAATAGTCTGTCTTAAATCTCAGACAAGCCCTATGGGCCTAGATGCCCACACCCCCTACATGTGAAGATGTGCCTTACCCTATTGGGCCTCGTCCATCTCCTCATTTTCTCCCTTTAGTGTGGGAGGAGGCATGTCCCCAAGGAATGTGCCAATGTCTACAAAATATGTAGTACACAACAATAATTAGACAACTTCATTCAACAATTTAGTAAAACAAGTTAAAGAATGTGTTAGAATAAATTTATTTTAACTAATTAAGAAAATAAAATGAAACTATATTAATTTAAAGAAAAACTAATATTACTCTATTATCTGCAGGTTCATTCGGTTTGAAGAGGATGTTGGGGCACTGTCTCCAATCCATTAATGCGTACGGAAATGACAACAAGATAAACACATGGTCAGCATCACTAGCTAGTAACGCTAGTGCCTTGGCGGAAATCCTGGTTGGATACTTTGACAAGCTCCTCTTGGGCATCATCAAATGTCAAATGTAGGCCTAGTCTCTAGAAACCTCTCAAAAAATAAACAAAAAAGATCTGAAGCAAAAGGGAAGTTCATATTCCCATGTATCATTGCATGACATTTATCTAAATTCCTAAAAAACTACCTCAAAAAAATGGCAAACCACTTGATACATCATGGTGCCTGGATCAAAGAATTGATATAAAAAAAAAGAGGGAAACCAATGCACTTCCCATCACTAGTATAGTGTGTAATGAAAGTCACTAATAATGAGAGGAACCTAACATCTTGTGAAGCAAAAGAAGAAATCCATAGTTGTTTGTCACACACCTTAAAATATGTTTGATGAACTTCATGATCCACAACATATCTTTGAGAGTAGAGAAGCTAACTCTCTGCTATAACCCCATGGGGGACATAAGAGAACTTGGGAAAACCCTCCCCTCTCTTGGATAGGCCAGTGATAAAATATATATCCACCTCAGAGGGCTTATACCATGTGTTAGGACTGACATAGAAACACTGTTGGTGGACATCCCACTGACAGATTAGTTGTGCCATCATGCCATAGTGCACCTTCAAGGATGTATCCTCCTCATAGTACTTAAGTAGGCCTACATTCCTCCATAGTGTTTGGGTCATTATGCAAATAGGGTGAGGGTTTAAATCCCTCTCTCTCTCTCTCATGCCTCCCATGGTCAGATCATATTGTATTGATATGCCATTTCCTCTTCGTCCTATTGCTGCTCCGCTTGTTGACATATCTGCAACATGATTGACATATAAAATACATCAGCCTCATGAATAAAAACATATATATTTTTTATTAAATGGAAAATGTATTGATAAATATGGACACATAACTTTCAATTAAAAAGAAAAAAAGAAGCATTCCTGGTGCACCCAAAAAACAGTATTACACCATCTCCGGTGCACTACCAAACAGAAGAGCACTAGAATTAGTGTGTACATACATTTGACACACCAATTTTGGTTTGCATAAATACATTTTCAACATGATGTGTTGACAACTTTATGCATCGGTGTGTACATATAACCATTGCGCCTCGGTATGGAATGTTCAAGTTATAAAATGTGTGCGGTGTGTTTGGCAAATATAAACACACTGGGAGTAACTTAAATATGTACGCACTGATGTACATTTTATAGATTTTCCCAGTGCATTTCAATTTAAAAGATGCACCAACAACATCATAGTACATTAGGGTCATGCACAAAATTATGGTGCACCCTGTAAATTTACAGGGTGCACTGCTATCGGTGTGAGTCGAGACCGTCGAACGAAGCATGTCAGATTTTTTTTTTTTCAAATACATTGGATTTTTGGAGTTGTTTTTCTCTAATATGCTAAAAAGTTAAATTAGAAAGAAACATATACATTAACTAGACATTTGGTCATCGAGGAGGCATAATTGACACGTAAATGAGAAAAACAAATTTCACCACCCTTTAAGAAAATTAGAAAGCCACACACTTAGCATGGTATGAAAGGATGGGGAGCAAGATAAGGATTGACATCAGGGCTCTTGCATGAGGCAAGAGTGGCACTGACGCTTCAAAGCTTTACAACATTACAAATGGTAAAAATAGAATTTACAATTGGTAGGTTTTTTTCTTAACCCTGTTTCGATGCATTATTAGAATATCACTAGTGTTAAAAACTTGATAGGGGTGCTCTTGATAAGACACACTGGGGTATTCTAGTACATTAAATGCACTAGTGCTTTGTAGGAATATAGCACCACATTTTTTTAAAATTAAAATCCCAAAAATAATTCTCTTTTTAAGTATGCACCGTGGCATTTAAATATAAGAACAAGGCCGATGTTTCTAGTGGATATAGTGTTGATATGATGAAAATAATTTTAGGACCAACATTTTTTAAATTTAACCTTGTTTTGTTGCTATCAATAGTGTATGCACCGGGGTGTTATAATACTAGTTTAGCACCTAGGTGTCGTCACAAGATAGCATCGGACTAGGAAAAATGAATTTTACGACCTACATTTTTGTAAATTTCACCCTTTTTTGGTGCTATTGATTAGTATATGCACCTGTGTGTTTTGTTACTCAACACGCCATTTTTTTTATTTAGATATTATGCCATGGTGCACCATGTTCTATTAGGGATGGGTACTTATATGTATAGTAAAGCACCAATGCGTTTGTATATATAGTCACGCCATTAAAAAAGCATCTGATAAAACATCCTCCCACTCACCTCCACTAATGACCTTCGCTACAAACAAATTTTTGGGCTATTTTTATAGGGGCTTCCACAAAAACCTCCATTAGAACGTATTTTCGTTGTAGTGATTCCATGAGATACTTTGATTGGCAAGAAACAAACTAGAAGATACTTTGACTGGAAAGGAAAACATCAACACTGAAATATAATCTGACTGAAAAAAATCCTAGAATTGCTCCAATAGGCCCATCGTAACTAAGCATGTTAAGAAGTTACCATCTTTGGACCTCTTTGGCCTGATCATCTTGATGTGCCATAGCTCCCTCTGAGCCAACAATGGTGATGGATTGGTGCCATTTCCTGACTCGTAAAACTCCAACAACGAAAAAAACTGGAATACTTGACTGAGTGGTTTTAGGCTTAGTCACAATATAACCAACTGATTCCAATCCCAACCACCCCTCTAGAAAATTTGTGGTTTGTTCATGCTTGATGGTGAAGAACAACCCAAACTCCACCCAAAATGCCTCCTCATTGTTCATTGTGTACCATAGATTGAGCCTGTTGAGAAAACTTCTCTTGAACCCAAAATATTTGAGGACCTTTGTTTTCCATATGACCTTGATCTTGGGGTTATCCACCACTCTCTTATTACATATATGAATTCAACACTATGAAAAATATCTAAGACATCCAGATTATAGAAAATTTACAACTCAATTTTATGATTTCAAAAAATATTTTCTTTATTCTAAGTAATTTGGACTGAGAAATATCCACTTCAAAATGTCTAACAGGTAGAATACAATTTTTTATTTTTATTTATTTATTTTATTTTTTATTTTTATTTTTATTTATTTTTATTTTTATTTGTATTTTTATTTGTATTATTTTTATTTATTTATTTTATTTTTATTTATTTAATTTTAATTTAATTTATTTTATTTTATTTTTTTTATTTTTTTTATTTTTTATTTTTTTTTTATTTATTTTTATTTTTATTTTTTATTTTATTTTTTTTACATTTTTATTAAATTTTATTTATTATTTATTTATTTAATTATTAATTATTATTAATTAAATTTATTTATTATTTTTTTATTTCTGAAATACAGGTTACAACTGTCAAGATTTTGGATTTTGAGTTCCCCAGGGGTTTTTTATGGTGCTGAATCCATTTCTACCATAAAAAAATGAATCAAACACTCCTATGGTCATATTTTTTAAAGTAAAAAATGATCAGATTTTGGTGATTAATATTTTTCCAAGTGAAATTGTGGCTTAAGTAGACAATGCCTTTTAAAATTCTACACGTTACAATACCACATTGATAAAACATAAATGTTGTGTGCCAGTGCTATCAATTTCCATGCAAGGCTAACATATGGTATGTACCATACTGCAACTAGTCAAGAATATGTCTGTTAGTGCTATCAGTTTACATGCATGTGATGCAAACATATGCAAATAGGAATTTTCATTTCTTTTGAAAATAAGAGAAAAAAGCACAAAGATCCTTAAAGCAACAAGAAATTACAATGATATACGCCTTCGTTTTGTTATATAGTGGCTATGTCTAAAAATGCACGACCATTGGATTACATAATTAGACTATGCAAGACCAACCAAATACATCCAATATGTTTTCATCTTGGCATAAATTTATAATATATTTCCTATTCTAATTGATTCACAATACTTGGAAGATAGTTGGTTCCCAATATTCATTGTACTATGGGTGTCACGACTCACAATTTGGAGGTGGACAATACTTGATAAATATTTTCTTAATATTTCTCTAGATGGGGACTTTAGAATTGAAGTGACAAATTCCACTCGACATATTTTATTGTATGGTGAAACCTACACTCAAATACAACAACAAATTTCTCTCATGTGTGAATGAGAGAAACCAAAGCAACCAAAGCTTTATGTTTATTTTTTAATATTATAGGAATCTACAATTGGGTTGACCTTTTAGGCTATAAATGGTACATGGGTTAGTGAGTTCAAAGAGTTAAATATAGATTTTTCATTACTCACATAACTTTACATAACACTTCCTTACCAAGTGAGTCATTGCATGAACAAGAAACCAAAACTTTATGAAGTTAAAAGTGAACAAGGAAAAAACAAAATAGAAAGCGATTCATTTCCCTGTTCTGCAACAATTTTTTTACAAACTCTTCACTCAAATTGTTGTCACACTTCTTCACAACAAATAACATTGGTACTTAACCTACTTCCAGATAATAATATCCAAAACAAAAAATTGCATGGTTAAATTAATTAGAAGGTATGCAAAAACGTAGCGTGCAAAAGAAAGAGGAGATTCACTAATGTTGCAGAGAGTCTATGCTATCAACCCAAATGTTGAATTTAGAATGCAACTAAAAAATAATTATTAGCTCAAGAAGTGGTAAATCCATAGTTTAGAGCTTTGAAAGTATATTATTTCAATAAGTGTGGTAAATTTTACTCACGGAATAACAACAACATCAATAATCTTTGGGTTTGATAGGAGCAACTCCTCTAATTCTGCTGGAGCAACCTGTCCTATTTTGAGAAGATAAATATTTTGGATTTTCATCAAACTAAAGGTATGATCCATGAACTGCTATGGATATTCCATGGATAGTTCGTCACAACATATCTAATAATATTATATTAAAACTCTGAAAATTCTACACTATTACAGTTTATTAAACTTTAATATTTGTAGATTTAATTGTAATTAGTGCATGCATAAGAATATAAATTATGCAAAAAAGTAGAGAACAAAAAAACATCTCACACACACATAAGACACTAGATATTCTCTCTGGGAAACCCTTTTGTGAAAAAACCTAGCTAGAAGGTGAGGCCACTTTGCTCTCTTTTTCTATCTGGAAATATGGCTGCAGGTAAAAAGAAGTAACTCATGTGGCATGTGGGATGCTACAGTGCACATATCGCCTATGTGTGCTCTACCTCCTATCTCTCCTATCTATCTTTTCTTATATATGGAATAAAATGCTTTTGAAAGAATGGAATGCCTCTTCCTCTTAGTGGCCCGGTTATAACACAACCCGATAGCCTCTAGTGGTTAAGTTTGACTACATAACCTCTTAACTAGAGTTATAAAATAAACTCTTCTAGAGTCTTTTACATCACAAAAACATGGCCAACCCCTTTTCCATGAATAATGGGGGGTGACACATCATCCTCCTAAACTATAGGTATGAAAACAGGAAGGTCAACTTCTAAGTGGAATAACTTTTGCATACAGATTCTGATTGACGTGCTTCTTGCATAGTTGGAAATATATTTGTGTGTAGAATAACATGAAAAGGTGCTACATTAAATCATCAAAGTTTTACCCCAAAATAATGTCATTTGATGCCTCAAAATTCTTCTGGAAGGTTTCCTACCCTCTTTCGCCAAACTGGGTCTCGCCAGTAAAAACGGTCCCGTGAGTTGATTCCTCAACTTTTTCCACTCCAAATGCACCGAGATGGATGAAAAACAATATAATGATCCAATTTAGATCAAGATCCCTAAAATTCTAATTCTTCTGGGGTTATCCTGCAAAATAAAAAAAAAATTTACGAGATGATAAATATTTTGGATTTGCATCAAACTAGATGTTTTGAAATGCTTTGTACCTGAAATCCTTTATACTTGATCAACTCCTTTAACATTTCCACAAGAAAAAGGAAGTCATCTTCATCTTCATCAATGTAACATATATCCCTAGTTTTCAGGTATCCTTTAGAGTCCAAAGTTGATGCAGTTTCTTCATCATTACAACCTACATGGATTACTAAAAAAATTAATAGTATTTATTTGGTTAGAATATAGAAAAGATCAAGCCATGCATAGATATTGGACCGCTATCTTGGGGGATAGGGTTAGAGAAATGTCATACTGTTAACATGAATAATTTTTTTTAACATGATTTCATTTTCCTTGAAATATGATTACTGTATGAAAGATGATTTCTCTAGCTACATAACATACAATTAAATTTTGATAAGAGTAGAAGGTGTACAGATGTAACATGATTTTTTGGAAACTTTCATAATATTTTGAAAATTTGATGAGCATAAGCAAAATAAAACAATTAACTTTATTCATGTTATCATATTTTTAAAATATTTTAAAATATAAGCTAAACATAATCATAACCATTATATTCATAACTATTATAATGATATAACAAATATATCCTATGTAACCAAATTTGGCTCCTCCTTGTTGGAAAGGAAGAGGAGGAAAGGCACAAACTTGACACACAAAAACAACAAAAGTTGTTGCTCTTCTATTGATCACATAAAACTTGACTTAATTACAATGAACCTAATGAGGGTTATTTATAATTTTTAACTAACTGCTCGATTGATGCTACCTTCAACATGTAAACACTCACTAATTTTAACCTTTCTCAAAATGAGACTGAACTCGAACTCACACCACTTGACTCAATTAACTCTCACTCACACTAGTTAAATCAAACTCTAAATTTGGATTGCTTTGCATGCAAGAGTAATTAGCTATCTTTAACACTCCCCCTTAATTATGAGCACTAAACTGAGACATGGTTCATGACAACTCAAATATGTCTACTGGTCTAACTCTTAGTGAAAACTCAAACACATCTTTTGTTAATCGCTTAGTGAATATATCATCCAATTGATCACTCGATTTACAAGGCTTCAAATAAACTTCTCCATAGCTCACAAGTTCTCTAATAAAATAATATTTTGTATCAATATATTTTCTCTTTTGATGAAACACACTATGCTTGGATAGTTCAATGGCAAATGTGTTGTCACAATAGATTTTTGTCGATCCTTCTTGTTTCTGTTGAAGTCCATCCAAAACTCTTCGTAAGCATATTATTTGGCATGTTGCTGCTACATACTTAGCTTCCGTTGATGAAAGTATCAGAACAAGATGCTTCTTAGATGCCCATGATATCACACCTAAACCAAGATTAAATACATAACTAGAAGTGTATTTCATATTATCAAAAGTTCCTGCAAAATCACTTTTAGTATATCCAACTAAATCTTTCTTCTATGTCCTTGCATAAAATATGCCATAATATGTAGTTCCTATTGTGTATCTCAGAATTATTTTGCCTTCTCTCAAATGTGAGTCTTTTGGAGAATCCATAAATCTAGAAATCAAACTAGTTCATTGCATAATATCTGGTCTTGTAGTTGTGAGATACAAAGGTTGTTAACCAATCGTTTGAATAGAGTTAGATTGACATTTGATCCTTCATCATCCTTACTTAACTTTCTACCAGTTGCAACTGATGTAGGAGAAAATTTATAATTTTCCATCCTGAATCTTTTCAACAATTCTTTAACATATTTATTTTCACAAATAAAAATCCCTTTCTTAGATAGCTCAACTTCTATGCCAAGAAAATATTTCACGAGACAAAGATTTGTCATTTCAAATTATTTCTTCATTGTTGCTTTAAATGCATATAATTCAAGATCACTAGTATAGATCTACATACAACAAACAATCAAAAAAATTTCATGCTCATTTACCTTTGTGTACAAGGTCGGTTCAATATTTCTCTTGCAAAATCCATTCTTGATCGTATAACTGTAAATTCTTCTATACCACTGTGAAGTCCCTATACTACTAGTGTGGCCCCTTAATATTATTATTTCAACCCCCTTATTTGTTGTTGTTCCCATGTAGTCCCCATATTGTTATTATTGTGCCCCATAGAAACCCACTATTTTTATTGTTGTGCCCTTACATTATTATGGTTATGTCGACTCTAATTATATTGTGACCCCTTAGACTCCTATATATAGAAAGGAGGTCTTATCATTTGTATCATCCAAGAATTGTTCATTGTAATGTAAAGGAGTTCCCCCCCTCAAAGAGACTAATTTTGAAGTTGTTGATCTATCTTTTCTTCTATTTTGTGAGCTAGTTTTCTAATATTTGGTATCAGAGCTTTAGATTCTAGGATTTCGTTGCTTCGAGTAGGTCATCTTGGAATTTTCGCTATAATGTTTTTTCCATGAAGTTTCAAAAGATGAAATTAAAACCCATTTGAGACGAAATATTGAGGAACCTTCTGTCGAAAGTTCAAATCCTGGCTCGCTATATTTTCAGAGATATGATCTAAGGAGGTTAGGGTTTTTGCAGACTCCCGAGTTCCATTGCAAACAAGTGACCTTGAGAAAATCATCATAACATTCTCTCTAAGAATTCGATTCAAATTTAGTAAAATGTTATAGAAATAGAATGGACTGTAGTGTGTTGGGTATCATTTTCAGAGCCGAAGGTCGAAACAGTGACATGTGGAACTTCATAAAAGTTCACTCTACTGAAAAAGTATATAATCAGGTAATCTTGGGTGATTGGGAATAACTCTTTCTTTGAGAATCCAATTTCGATCAGACTTGTGGCGTTAGAAATAGAAATCAGAGGTCTACCATAGGACGAAATTTTGGAACTTGGACATCGGAAATTATAGAGTTACAGTCATTTAAATATTGAGCTCCTAAAAGAAAGAAAAATAATGACTTAAATCAATTAAATAGAAACACCTAGTAAGCAAAATTGGATGGATGATTTGAAGAATGTGATCAAAGCTAAGATAAATAGTTTTATGTATGCCATGTAAGCTAATATCGATGGTATGGAAGCATATTTGAAGAAAGGGATGGAATATTTGAAGAAAGACATGGATGGTTTGAAGGAAGGTGGGACAAAGTTGCTACAGGAAAGGCCTCCTAATGGCGAAAAGGTGGTAGAGGAAACTCATGATGAGAACAAAAGAGATGTTAATCATGATTTAATAGAATCTAACAATGGAATGAATACCCACCATATTCCAAAGATCGATATGGGGAATTTTTATGGCAAGCATCCTGTAACATCGATACTACATATGGAGAAATATTTTGATCTCCATAATGTGAAAAACACAAAAAAGGTATGTATTGCAACTTTATATTTAGAACCCAGTCAGTTTTCATGGTATCGATTGATTTGCTCTCGTAAAAAAATGGTCACTTGGTCCATTTTTATGGAGGAAATGATAGCACATTATGAGGATACAAAGAGCAACACCTTCTTTAGCCAATTGATAAATCTCAAACAAAAGGGTTTAATGACAAAGCACATTGAGGACTTCCAAAAATTGAATATTAGGGTAACTGATATTCTAGAGGAGCACATGATTGATGTCTCAATAGGGACTTTAAAAGATAACATCCAACATGAGGTTCGCCTTTGGGAACCTAATTCATTGGAGAAGGCATTGAGGGTGGCAAGAAAATTTGAAAGAAAAATCATGGCAACAAGGAAGTCTACGACTCATCACTATAAAGATGTAAGTGTTGCTACTCTTAGTCTTCCACAACCTACAAGGTCGACACCACAACAATTGGAAGAAAAGAATAGAAAAAGGACTTTGTTACATTTGTGAGAGAAAATACACTAAAGGTCATAAGTGTGCCGAGAATAAATTAATTTACATAAATTGTGAAGAGGAGGAAGAAAAGGATGAAGAAATGTCAAAAGAAGAGCATATCCACCAAGAACCAACCCTAGAGAAAGAAGAAATGAATCCAACCATATCTTGTAATGCATTGGCACTTTATGGATATCATCCACCATCCATCACATCATCTTTAAGAGAAAATTCTAAGGTTCAAGTAGCAGAAGATCAAATCGAGCATCAACAACAAGTTCTCAAACTTTGAAAGGATAACCTCACTTTGGCACATAATCGAATGAAACAACATGAAAATCAACATCGCAGGGAAAGAAGTTTTGATGTAGGTGACTGGGTATCTTTACGGCTACAACCATACAAACACATGTCCCTCAAGAAAGCTAAGAACGATAATATATTATCACCAAAGTACTATGGTCCTTACAAGGTGTTGCAAAATATTGGTACTATGACATACAAATTGCAGCTTCCTGCATCTTCTCAATTGGCCCCATTTTTCCATGTTTCATGCTTAAAGAAGGTTATAGGTGACAAGCTCCCAGTTCAAACAATATTGTCAGAGCTTGACAAAGAAAGAAAAATCATATTGGAACCTGAAGCATTGATGGAAACAAGAACCCGATAGCTACAAAATTGATTAATTTTAGAGTATCTCATCAAGTGGAAGAACTTACCGTTGAAGATTCCACATGGGAGGATGAGAAATTTATACAGAAGCATCTAGAACTACCTGCTGAAGATTCCACACGGGAGGACGAGAATTTTATACCAAAGCATCCATAGCTACTCAAGTGTTGAGGACAACACTTTTTCAAGGAGAGGGGCATGTTAGGTCCCTATATTACTAGTGTAGCCCCTTATTATTATTAGTGTAACCCCTTTATTTCATTGTTGTGCCCATGTAGTCCCCATATTGTTATTACTATGCCCCATAGAAACCCACTATTGTTATTGTTGTGCCCTTACATTATTATTGTTATGTAGGCTCTGATTATATCGTGACCCCTTAGAATCCTATATATAGAAAGGAGGTCTTTTAATTTGTATCATCCTAGAATTGTTCATTTGTGTAATGTAAAGGAGGTTGCCCCCTCAAAGAGGTTGATTTTGAAGTCGTTGATCTATCTTTTCTTCTATTTTGTGAGCTGGTTTCATAACAACCATGGTCTTAGAGCTTGTTTAAGTCAATAGAGTGCATTCTTTAACTTTTAATCTTTATTTTTTTGACCTTCAACTTCATAGCATGGATATTGTTGCACATATATTTCTTCTTCTAGAATTCCATTCAATATCATTGATTTCACATCCATCAGATACACTTTCCACTTGTTTTGAGTTGTTGTTGCCAAGGTTGCTCTTATAGTATCCAATCTATCTATTGGAGAAAATGTTTTTCCAAATTTTATTCTCAGTTGTTGTGAGAAACCTTTTGCTACAAGCCTTGCTTTAAATCTGTCAATATCTCCATTATCATTCAACTTTGTCTTGTACACCCATTTCACACCAATATAATTTTTTTTCTTTTGGCAAATCAGCCAAGTCCCAAGTGTCATTATTCTCTATAGATTCTAGTTCTTCATCCATAGCATGCACCCAATTCTCTTCTTTAATAGCTTCTTCAAATGATGAAGGTTGAAATGAAAACAATGCAAAATTTAAGCTAACATCCAAATCATCATAAATACCTTGTAGATTTCTCATTTTTCTGTTATCATTGCTTGATTCATCACCCGATGTATTGTTGGGAGTATTTTGATCTGTTGATCTGCTTGAAGATCCATGTTGTTAAGAAAATCATGGAGTCCTTGCTAGTGTGACTCCATTTGGTGTCTTCTCATGTGACTCTTGCTGCTCTTTGTCTACTGAATCCTCTTCTTCTATGAGTGGTACTCTTACATCAAATGTTGTCTTCATTCCCATTCCATGACTCTTGTTATTTAAACACAATATCTCTGTTGATTATAGTCTTCTTGATGGTAATGTTATACAATTTATAAGCTTTTTATTGCTCACTATAACCAATAAATATGCATTTTTCACTTTTATGATCCAACTTGTCTCTTAGCTCTTTAGGTACATGTGCATATGCTACACATCCAAACACTTTAAGATGAGATACACTAGAAGACATACCTGACCATGCTTCTTCTGACACTTTATTCATCATGCTCTTTGTAAGAGATCTGTTTATCACATAATCAACACATGCAACTTATTCTTCCCAATACTTATTTGACAAGTTTCATCCTTTCAACATGCTTCTTTATATGTTCATAATTAATCTGTTATTTCTCTTTGCTACACCATTCTATTGCGGTGTGTATTTGGTTGAAAATTGCCTCTTGTTTCCATGTTGTTTGTGGTAAGCATGGAATGCCTAAAAATCATATTCTCCACCACAATATGATTTCAATACCTTGATTTGATGATCACTCCGGTTCTCTACTAAGGATTTGAATTCTTTGAACTTTGCAAAAGTTTCATAATTTTGCTTCAAAAAACAAGCCCATATTTTTCTACTGAAATCATCAATAAAAGTGACGAAGTAAGAACTTCCACCAATTGAATATGTCAACATGGGTCCTCACAGGTCTATATGAGCTGACTCTAGTGATTTCTTTTCTCTGTGTGCAACTCCTTTCAAAAAAATCTCATGGTGTTCCTTTCCCAAGATGCAACACTCACAAGTAATAGAGGGTTATTTGATGGGAGGTAATCCTCTAACCATTTGTTTCTGCTGCAAAAAGCTTAAACCAATGAAATGAAAATGTCGAAAATGAAAGTTCCATAATCAATAATCATCAATACATGGAACCATAAAAGAACTAACTTGATCTCTATAATTCATGATTAGAGGAAAGAGTTTGTTTCTCATCATCTAGACCTATTCTATCCGCTGCTTTCTTGGGGGCTTGTCATATATAACACAATATTTTCCCTCAAAAGTAACTTTGTATCATTTTTGCATCAATTGACAAACACTTATTACATTATGTTTGAGACCAGGGAGATAATATACCTATGAGATTGTCTTCTGCTACCCCTACTTGGTTAGAATTTTGATGACTCCTTTTCCATCTACATCTAAAGTCTTGTCAGTGTCCAAATTTACCTTTAACTTCAAAGATTGATCTAGATTTTCAACCCGATTCTTATTGCCTATCATGTGGTTACTGCAACCACTTTCTAATAGCTAAACATTATTATAAGATTCATGCATGGTATGCAAGCTAGTAACATGAAGTCAATATTATCTATAGTTACATTAGCTCTCTTCTTTCCTTGATCAACTATCCTCTTTCTGTAATGATGTGCATAATGACCAAATTTATTATAATAATAACATCTCACCTTTGATTTATCGAATCTTTGATTGTTGTTGAAGCTTTTGTGATTGCTTCCACTTTCTTGTTCCTACTTTTCTCTTCCATCTCTCTAACCACCATTTCTTGCACCTTGTCCTCTGCCTCTTGATCTACCTTTACCTTGACCTCTGTCTCTTAAGATAGAAACCTGACTTTTAAAGGCAGTCTCTAAGGAGGAATCTTTATTTTTGTCTATACATGCCTCATGGGATAGAAGTGATCCCATCAATTCATCAACTCTTAGTGCTACCAAATCCTTGGCTTCTTCAATAGCTGCTACTACAACATCAAAATTAGTAGACAAAGATCTGAGGACCTTCTCAATCATTGTTTGATCTTTAATGTCATCACCATAAATATTTAACCCATTTACGACAATCAAAACCTGATTCATGAAAGAATCAATGTCCTTTGTTACCTTCATCTGTAGACTTTCAAAATCTCTCCTAGTATTCTGTAACTTAAGAATATTGACTTTGGCCATACCCTTATAACTTGTCTCCAAAGTATACCATGCTATATTTGTTGAGGATGTGGTCATAATATTTTGGAACATTGCTTGGTCCACTCCTTACTGGATAAGTTGCAATGCTTGTGCATTCTTCTTTTTTTCTTTCCTCAATTTCTCTCTCTGCATTAGTACAAACTCGTTCCTCTGATTCATTCCTAGGTTCCAGAAATGAAAATGTGACATGCTCTCAAAACTATAAGCCTTAAAAGTTGTCTCCATCTTAATGACTCACATATCATAGTTCTTCCCTGTAAATAGTGAAAATTTCATTTGGAAACTTGATGAAGTCATCTTAAAAAAAAACTCTTAAAATAATATTGAAACCCTCTTTTGGAAAACACTTTAAAATGCTCCTTTTAGTAAACTCTTTCTTAATTTATTAAAGCATCCCTTTTCAACAGCCTTTTAAAAATATTTTTATATATTTCATTAGCCTTTATATGGATAAACCCTTTATTCTCTTTTATTATGGCTGAATAAGACAGGTGATAAATCATTTGTTCACACATTGAATGTCAAGCCAGGGAGTAACTCCTCAAAGCAAAATTGATTTGTATATCATATTCCTTCAGGTTGGTCTTTATTATATACATGAGGGAGAGACTGTTCACTTCATCTCCCGATGACTGTTCATATTACTTATTATTTATTTACATTATATTCACCCAATCCTGATGATTAGGTGTCAACATTCCCCCCCTTAATCTGAAGGGATGTTGGTGAGTCAAAGCATCATTCTGAACCATTCAAGATTTTCTCTTCCAAGTGCTTTGGTAAAGATGTCAGAAATTTGCTCATTAGTGGAACAATGACGGAGATGGATTGTTTTGGCCTCAACATGATGTCGAATCAGATGACATTTAGTATTGATGTGCTTCGTTCGATCATGGAACTTTGGGTTCTTGGCCAACTTTATTGCAGAGGTATTGTCAATCATGAGTGGAGTTGATTGTACTTGTTTTACCTACAAATCTTCAAGAATTTTCTTGAGCCACACAATTTCTTTTGTTGCTTCAATTGCTGCCACGTATTTAGCTTTAGTTGTGGAATTTTTTGGAACTGATTGTTTGCGTGATCTCTAGAAGATAGCTCCTGATCCAAGACTCGTAGCATATCCTGAAGTAGATGCCCCAGTTTCTTTGTCTCCATCGAAGTTTGAATCAAAGTATCCAATCAAGTTGAAGTCGTCCACCTGTGTATACTTGATTCCAAAGTCTTGAGTTCTCTTCAAGTACCTTAGAACTCTTTTTGTAGCAGACCAATGTCCCTCACAAGACTTTTGCATAAACCTGGAGAGGATTCCAACATCAAACAAAATGTCTGATCTAGTAGTAGTTAGGTAGTTGAGACTTATTACAAGCTGTCTATACTTTGTTGCATCCTCAAATTCTTTTCCTTCAATAGATGTGAGCTTTAATTTTTGTTCCATTGGAGTAGTAAGAGGATTTCATTCTATCATGCCAAACTTGTTCAACAGATCTCCAATGTATTTCTTTTGAGAAAGAAATATGGATGTTGAATGTTGGGTTACTTCAATACCAAGATAGTAATGAACATAGCCCAAAACAGTCATTTCAAAACTCTTCCCCAATTCCTTCTTTGTGGATGCAATGTAGCTTTCATTGTTCCCTGTCATCAAAAGATCATGTACATATACCACAAGATATACAACTGTTTTGCCAACTTTCTTTACAAATAAAGTTGCATCATCAAGATCATAATGTTTGAAATTGAGTTTCAGAAGTCCTCAGTTAGTTTTTCATACAGGGCTCGCGGTTCTTGTTTGAGGCCATACAAGGACTTCACAGGTTTGCATACTTTATGTTCATGTCATTTCATAGCAAATCCTTTAGGCTGGGACATAAAAACATTATCTTTTATATCTCCATTCAAGAAAGCAGTTTTTACATCCATTTGATGGACTTTCCAATCGTTCTGAGCTATTAGGGCAAAGAGTGTTCGGATGGTAGCCCATTTTGCTGTGGGGGCAAACGTCTGCTCATAATCAAACCCTTCCTTTTGTGCAAAACCTTTTGCCTCAAGCCTAGCTTTGTGCTTGTCAAGTGAGCCATCAACTTTATACTTGTTCTTGTAGACCCACTTTCAGCCAATTGGTTTGGCTCCTAATGGAGGATCAACTAGCTTCCAAGTGCCATTCTTTATGAGGGCATCATACTCCTTTTGCATCATTTCTTTCCATTCATCATGAGAAGCAACTTCTTTGAAGGAAGTTGGCTCAAAATCTGTAGAAAAGTTCAATTCACAATCATAAGAAACATCCATATCAACAGGTGAATTAGAGTCATCTACATCACCTCCATTTTGCCAGTTTGAATTTCTAGTTCCTGTATTTCCAACCTCATCAGGATGAACACTTTCAAGTGCCTTTGTCAGCCACTTTGGGGGACATTTTTCAGATGGTCTAGGCTGCTCTGCTGATTGAGTTGGGACTGAATCAAGGTTGAGTCTCCCAATTTTGTCAATCACATCGCTTAAAGCATCACCCATTGTTGGAGTTTCATGCAGGGGAGAGTGTTCTTCAGAAGAAGATTCCACATGTTGATCTAGTATAGGAATCCCCCCTTCAAGATGTGGAATCTAATTATCAAATTCTTGAAATGATTTTGCATTTTCGAATCTATCCAAGCGATCAAGTTGCCGCTCAACAACATTTTCAGTTTTGGATGATTCAAGAAAAAATACATCTATAGATACAACAAACTTTTTATTGACTTCATCATAGAGACGGTATGCTTTGGAGGTGTTTGAATACCCCAGGAAGATACACTTACGACTTCTTGCACCAAGTTTGTTTCTATGTACCTTTGGTATTAAGGCATAACAGGTGGAACTAACCCTAGGATGCTTTACTAAAGGAACATGCCCATACCACATTCCATATGGAGTCTTGTTTCTAGTAGCATTAGATGGACATCTATTCTTTATATATGCAGCACATAGAACATCATCAGCCCAAAACATTATCTTTACATTTTTGAAGAAGAGCATGGAGCGTACCATATTTAAGATTGTCCTATTCATTCTTTCAACTACACCATTTTGTTGGTGATTATAAGGTATAGTTGTTTGATGTTTGATCCCATGTTGGCGAAGATAGTTTTCAAATTCATTTGATGTGTATTCCTTTCCATTATCAGTGCAATAGACCCAATATGACATTGTGCATAATTTTCAATCCATTTATGAAAGTCCTTGAATGTTTGAAAAGCATCATATTTGTTCTTCAATAAATAAACCCAACACATTCTGGTGTAGTCATCAATAAATGTCATCATATATTTATTTCCATTTGCAGAAAGAACATGCATTGGACCACATAAATCTGAATGAATGAGTTCAAGTTTTCTATGTGCTCTTGAATGTGAATCATGAAAAGACTGTTTGCTATGCTTTCCTAGAATGCAAGCATCACATTGCTTAAGTTTCCTAGGAATTGTAGGCAAACCAACAACACCATTTTTCTTCAACAAGAGGAGGCTGTCATAGTTCAAATGTCCAAATCTAGCATGCCATAATAAACTTGATGGAAGTGTACCTTCTTCATAATGAGAATTGTATGAGAAATGTTGTGCACAAGCAAAGGTTCCTTGCAGCTTGAGAAGCCTTTCTTCTTCTATTACCCTCACAACAAGTGAGTGGTCAGATGCTTTTCTTACCTCAAGCTTGCCATCAAACATATGAATTGAGTGACCTTGTTGGCATATGTGGACCAATGACAACAAGTTTCTTGTGAGCTATGGGAGATATAGAACATGATGCAGAAGAAAGTCTGGAAGACTAGGTAGTTTAAGCCTGATTGTGCCAACCTTGATGGCTTGATTTTTGATTGGTCTGCAAAGAATACTGCTCCATGAACATTGTCAGTAAATTCTTCAAAAAAATATTTTCTATGAGTCATGTGGCAGGTTGCTCCTGAATCAAGCAACCAATCATTTTTCCAAGAAGCAAGTGAAGCATTAAATAAATCTCCATTTACTCCAATATCACATTGTGCCACAACATAGTGAGTAGATTTAGGTGCTTTACCTTTGTTTGTATAATCAATTTACCTTTCTGTTGGTTTCTTTGCTTCTCAATTTTGTCCCATGGTAACTTGCATGTAGAGGCATCATGTGATCCATTTCTTTTGCAGCGTATGTAGTGCAAATCTGCCTTTTCTCCTTAAGAGTGTCTGCCCCCCTGCCTCTGAAATATCTTCCTCTTCCTCTTCGACCATCTCTTCCTCTTGAAGAATCTTGAGCATAATTCTTTTCTTTATGAGCAAGGCACACAACCTCTTCAGAAGATTCAAGGGTTGTCTTATTTCCAAAAGCTTTCTCTCTTTCAGCAAATTTTTTCACAAGAGAGTCAAAGGTAATGTCTTTAAGATTTCCATTTGCTTGCAATGACTCAAGATAATTGGAGTAAGTAGGATAAAGTGCCTT
>APFE031098730.1:44930-56573 GCA_000404065.3 Pinus taeda
AAAGTGCCTTGAGAAAAGCGATAAGAGGAATATCCATTTCAACCTTAGTGGATTTGATATCATGCATTATAGATTTTACTTCGGATGCAAAAGCAAGAGGATCATTATTTTGCAATTCAAGAGTGAAGAGTTTAATCATGAGTTGAACAACTTCAAGTGCAGAATGCGAGTCATAGAGTTCTTTCAGCTTTTGTAAGACTTTGACAGTAGTTGAAAATGGCGAAATATGGCGACTCACCTCTTCATTTACAGATGTTGCAATTAATGCATAAGCTTTGCTGTTCTTATTTTCCCAAATGGCGACCTCTTTGTCTGAGTTAGATTGTTCTGGCTCTTTGTCTCTGTCTCCAATGCACACTCCTTTCCACAACTCTTTGAAAATGAGGGTGTGTTTTATCATCCAAGACCACTTAGGATAGTTCTGCTTGCCAGTGAGAACTATTACCATATTTGATATGATTGAATGCGTACTGTAACAAAAAATTCTGCTGCATTTTTTTTTATTACTCCTAATGGGAAAAAATATAATTCTGATATGACGGGACAACAAATTCAGATGTCAATATACATTCAATTGGACAACGTTAAAGTATAAAATATATATGGGTGAGGCAACGTAAATATATGGTGAGTGACTGTGTATATATATGGCAGCCTAAATATAATGTGGAGCAGCTCCAATACACAAAAAAACTGTATAGCGCATTCAATAGAGGTATCATATCAGAGGTATATATCATCGGTATATATCAGCAACGTATGGACAACGTATTCAACAGAGGCTTTATATATACCAAAATAGAGGTGTATTTCATGCTCACTGCACTAATCCAAAACTCGCATCAGAATCCCTAATTTGCGAAACCCCCACGTCCAAATTATACCCCAAAGAAGGGAGTAGTTCTTCCGGCCAGTTGCCGTAGAACTGGAAATTACTATTGAGTTCTCGAGACAAGCCCATGGAGCACTCGTTCATGAAATCTGCCAAAAAACACCGGTCCTTGTGGGACCTATTTGGTATTGATATCAGGACCTCCTTGGGCTGCAGCTCATGCCGCTAATCGAACTCATGACCTTTCATGTAATGTATATTTTGACAAACCAAAAAAGCATCGAAGACCGCGACACCTTTAGTCACAATGCCTCCCGCTCCAAGGCAGTGAGGTCTACGTAACAGTGAGCAGTGTGGAGGGTTAATGGTGAATGGAACAACAAGGTGGCTCTCTAGCTTCCTGTTGATGAAGCCGAGTGAGAGGATGGTGGATGCGTTGCTCACCTCTACAATTCGCTTGTGAACGTCGGTGTTAACGCGTTTCTGGACAACAAGAAACTGGAGAAAGGGAACGAGATCAGTCCGAACTTGAAGAATGTAATTGAGAACAATGCAATACGCATACCCATATTCTCCAAAAACTTTGTAGGTAATGCGGAAAATGAAAATGATACCAAGAGCATCATACTCCTTTTTTAGCGTTCAACATTCACTTAAAAAAACGCATATGACAAAGGGCACAGTCTAGACAGAAGGCACAAAATTGACAAAGAAATGCATATATGACACTGTCTAGAGCAGGCTTCAGGCAACCAAGCAGAATATAGGCAAAAAACTGACACTCAGACACTAGGAGTTACATAAAGACTAATTTCGGGAGATGGCTCTGATACCATGTCAGGCTAGGTAGTAACTCCACCAAATCAATGCGTATCTTATTCCTTCAGTTTGGTCTTTATTATATACATGAGGAAGAGACTGTTCGCTTCATCTCCCGATGATTGTTCATATTTCTTATTATTTATTTACATTAATTACATTCACCCAATCATGATGATTAGGTGTCAACATATGCAATTCCCTACCAATTTTCAAAGGGAAGTTCTGAGCATCTTTGTTGAGCTTGTTCACGACTTTGTGGCGATCTACATGGATGATTTCACTCCCTGTGGGTGTGAATTCATGAAGGCTCTCTCTAATCTGGGTAAATTCCTAAGAAAATGCATTGAAATTAACCTCTCGCTAAGTCCTAAGAAATGTGAATTCTTAATGAATGCAGGGGTTGTCCTTGGCCATTCAATATCTCAAGAAGGGATACAAGTGGACCCAAACAAGATTTTCATCATTAAAAGGGTCCCTACCCCTCAAAAGCAGAGGGATGTTAGGAGTTTCTTGGGCTTAGCTGGCTATTATAGGAGGTTTATCAAGGATTTTAGTAAAGTGGCTTCACCATTGTTTGGAATTGTTGCCAAGGACTCATAATTCTGTTGGACAAGTAGTTGCCAAGAGGCCCTTGAAATATTAAAAGAAAAATTGACCATTACACCCATACTTAGGGGTCCCGATTGGACTCTACCTTTCCATATCCATACTGATGCATCAGACAAAGTCATAGGGGAAACCTTGGGGAAAATAGATGATAAGTTACCATATGCCATTTATTTCATTAGTAAAAATCTGTCTAAGGCTGAATTGAACTACATTATCAATGAAAAAGAATTCTTAGTTGTTGTACACTCCTTAAACAAATGCAGGCACTACATCACTGGATACCAAAAGTTTGTGCATACTGATGATGCAACTATTTAATATTTGATGAATAATCCTAATGTGAATTGTAGGATCATTATATGGTTGTTATTGTTACAACATTTTGGTTTGATTATCATTGACAAGCCAGGAAAAGAAAATGTAGTTGCAGATTTTTTGTCTAGACTTACTTTGCCTGCAGGTGATGAAGTGATAGTAACTTCCAGATGAGCACCTATTTTCTATCTCAGTGCACTGTCCCTGGTTTTTTGACATAGCCAACTACCTGGTTGCTGGGAGATTTCCTCCAAATATGTCATCCAGGGAGAAGAGATGAATTGTAAGGAAAGGTGCCCCTTTCACTTGGATTGGGGGCAATATTTTCAAATTGGGACCAGATCATATTTTAAGGAGATGTGTCATGTAAGAGGAGCTATTTGACATACTATCAACCTACCATGATGGGCCCTACGAGGTTCATTTTGTTTCCAAGAGAACAACTTTCAAAGCTTTACAAATTGGCTACTACTGGCCCACTCTCGATCAAGATGCAAAAAATTATACTAGCAGATGTGATTAGTGCCAAAGGATGGGGAAACCCACACCTAGGGATGAGATGCCTCTACAACCTCAAGTGGCCTTAGAGCCATTTGAAATTGGGGCATGGATTTCATTGGGCTAATTGATCCACCATTAGGGAAGAAAATGGACATCATTCTATGCACTGATTACTTAAAAAAGTGGGTTGAGACGAAGGCTGTCAAAGTAGTAAAAGAGGAGAAAGTGGCTAAGTTATTAAGGGAAAATATTTTCTACAAGTTTGGGTATCCAAGGGTAGTCAACGATCAAGGGGCTCAATTCACATCACTTTTGATTGAGAATACCCTGAGGCGACATAATATCAAACACAAAACATCTAATGTCTATCACTCTCAAGAAAATGGGCAAGTAGAGGTCACAAATTAGTAGAGGGCATTGGATAGCATCCTCACCAAGGTTTTGAGTAGCAGTAGGAGAGATTGGGAAGACAAATTAGTGGAGGCCACTTTGGCCTATAACACCACTTGGAAGACAACTACTCGGTTCACCCCATGTGATTTAGTTTATAGGAAGAAAGCTTTGCTTTCTATTTAGTTTAAATATAACACTTTGAGAATGGAAACCCAATTGGACTTAGATATCACCAGAGCACAACAAGAAAGGATGCTCCAATTGAATTTCTTGGATGAGTTCAAAATGTAGGCCCTCCTCCAAACTGAAATTATACAATTGCAAAGGAAGGTATGGCATGATAAAAATATCAAAGAATTTTTTTTTCAAGAAGTGATTGGGCCTTGTTATATGATTCTAGGTTTAAATACTTTAAAGGAAACTTAATGACAAGATGGTTAGGCCCATACCTAGTAGAAAAATGTCATGAAAATGGAGTTGTCCATGTTTCAGGTAGAATCACCCTAGGGTATTGGGTTGGGAACCCCAACAGAGCGGAGGGCATACAACATAAAGAGACACAGAAACAAGCAGTCCTAATACTTAAACAATTAACTTGGTACAAAATGTCTTACCTGTAGGTCCTACAATTGAGATTGTTCTCGTAGGGTTCAAACCCTCTGCTTCTTCCTTGCCCTTTAAGACCTGCAATTCTTTCAAGGCAAAGCACATACACCAAAAATAATTGAAAGCATGTTCATGATATAAATATTAGAGCATATAATCATGTAATAAAATAATCATTAATGTAAGATTTTATAAGCAAATCATGACATAAATTAATGCATAAAGACCATAATCATCAAGGACAAGACAATGCCTCTTTATTGATGTAAGCTAAAGAAAATACGGAGGAAATACAACCTGAGTCGTCCACTGGTTCCAAGCGAAACCATTCTCTGGATCCATCCCGCCTTGGCCTCAGCAATCCTCCTCCATAAGTATACACAAGGATGTCATTAAGGGATGATGAACATCTCAAGAAGGAAACATGAGTTTCCTATGACTAGGAGTGCAGAAGGCACAAGGATATCTTCAGACTTATTAGGGATGTAATCAAATATAATACCAATATATAATCCTTCCTCCTCCTTTAGGCCTTCCCATGGAGATGGATTTATACTTCTCCAAACTAGTTTTTTAAGTTGGGAAACAGTTGGGCCATGGGCTATAGTAGGTGGGTATCTGGTCAAACCCGTAAACCCTGTCCGAATTAAGGGATATTATATATTTTTTAATGTTTTAACACATATACGTGGGTTGGGTATATGATGACCTGCATGTACACACACTTTGGATAGGGCATAATCGTATATGGGATTTAAAACATTGTTTTTTAGAAAATGGACCAAGTCTAGTAGGGAAGGGTTGCCCTAGGCCATATCATAAAGCATCAAATATACCAAGGGTGGTAAATGGTGCTACAATAGATGCCCCTAATATATGATGTCAGAAGGAGTACATGATGGCCGAAATGTATTAAGTGTATAGAAAGAATCATGCAAGGACTTGAGAGGAGTTCACTAGATTTCATCCTGCCAAGCTAGTGGAAGAGTTCAGAAAGAAAGTTGTTGTTTGAACTGGGCATACAAATGCTCAGAGAAAATAAAGCATGTCCACATATCAAATACAAAAGTGGACCCAATATGTATACAAGTATAAAAGAAATGAAAATACATAGTGGATCATCTGATCATATCCATAGAAGTACATGTCAGAATATCACATATAAAGAATTGATCAATGATGCTGAAGAAGAAATCTGATCACTGAAGTCATAAAGTTGATCCAAAAAGTACCAAGTCAAATAGTGGAACAAATGGTACTGCATGCAACTCGGTGCCAACATAATGTCGTTGTGATGAACTGCAACATATAAGGTAGATGAGGTCACTAGCAGAAATAAGAGGAATTGGCAAGTGAATCGACAAATGTTGAAGCAAACCCAAGGTCTTCACCGACCGCCGTGTTACATTTCTACACAAGGGGAATAAATGATTTGAAGTTGACCATGTGAGAAATCGTTTGATTACCGGTCATTGATGTACACTGTTAATGCGAAACTACTAACCGATAATGATGATGAGAGCCAAGGTACCTAATCCAATATAACAAGTACGAAAACTACTCATCGATAATGATGATGAGAGCCAAGATACCTAATACAATCTAACAAGTACGAATAAATGATCTGAAGTCGAACACTTGGAAGAATCTAGCAATCAGGAGACAATGATGTATTCCCACTGTTGATAGCGAAGGAATCTGCCACTAATGACTGCAAACCCTAAGGTACTGCCAAATGGACTCTAGACCTTGTTCCCTAAGAAATGAGTTGAATTCTTTGGGAAAAGATTTGTTGGAAGGAAGGAATTAAGGCATCCTTCATCAATCTAGCACAAGTGTAACCCACAGGCCAGTAATGTGGAAGGAATCAGATGAAGGAATATGTAGTAACCAAACCGAAGAATGTTTCCAGTGTACACAAGATGTAGCTAGCGCACAATAGAAACCCTTTGTACCAACCAATAGTGAAAGCTGAAACAAAGGTGAGGAATCCACCAATGAGGTCAAATGGAAACCAAGGTATTGCACGAATCCCAGTGTGTGATAATGAAATCTGATATTGAACACAAGGGAAACCACTCAGTCAAAGACCCATGATACTGATCGATGTTGAGCACAAGGTAACCTATCAATGACGGAAATAGGGCAAGGATGCAGCTCTAGGTCTAATCTTAGAGCAATTTGTCATAGTTGATAAGAGAAAGACTCACCAGCAAGAATTCAATGGAGACCTTCTCAAACCAGCACGAGCAAAGGACCAAATAGCTGATGTGATAGTGAACATGACTCTAGCAACCAGGGATGGCTGATTGAAAATAAGTCAAGAGATATCGCAGAAATGCCGACCCAGGTTTACTTCCCTTGAACAAAAGCACAACTCAAATATGACAATATGGAAACATATGATAACTTTGTATAAGTTTGTCATGCAAGAGGCACAAACAGAATCTCCATATGATTGGAAGAGATAACCAACCAAATGAGTATAGACTCAATAACAAGGTTATGGCTCTCCTAAGTCAAACTCAAGCCCATCCCAATGGAGGAAAGACTTAATTTTGAGTGCTTTTTTCAAGGGCGACACAACTGACTCTAGCTGCCATCAATCATGGAAGTAATGTCCCGTTCTTGCTCTTCTTCTTTTTTTGTCTTTTTCATATTTAGAAAGTCTGAAAAAGGAATAAAAGTATGCCTATGGTACAATGGAAAGAATAAGTGTCCAAATACAAATGTGCTAGTTCTTGGGAGGTGAACATTCCTATGCTCAATGCAAGGTAAAGGAATGTTCTTTCTAGGGAAAAAAGGTGTCAAGCTACAGGGGTTAAGTGATTGCAAGGTTGATTTTTCAAAAAGACATGGTCAAAAAGCGGCTTATAAACGAGTCCAAGTGACACCGGCTTAAGGCCAAAAGGTACAAATAGTCAACATGCAATGCAACAATACAACTCAACATGTGGGAGCCTCTAGGGTATAAAGCCAGAATGATAGTGAAGAAAAATGAAAATGAAACTTCATCGCAAAAGTCATGGTAGGACTAAAGAGGACTCCCGAGCCTAAGAACAAAAGTTTAGCATGGGTGCAAAGTGACAACAAGGTACTATCTAGGGCACCCATGATAAGGTAGGTTCTACCACACAAGTTATGACACTTCTAAGCAATGAGAAGATTGTAAGTCATATCTTGGTGGGGCCGATCCTAAAGCCAAAATGGGAAAGGAAACTGATAAATGCACAATGCAGGTGAAAAACCTAACTTGTATGCCAATTTCGAGAACCAATACCTGTCATAGTGGATGAACCATAAAAATGCCCAAAGGAGAAATCTTCCAAGTTCTGTAGACATAATTAGGAACACTAGTCAAGAAGTTAATACATCCCATATATATACTTCAGATAAAATCTTGTGTTATAGAATACAAAAATTGGAAATAAATACCTTATATCTACAATATGGTACATGGAACCACACAGCCTTGTGGCTTACACATAATAGTTCTTCAGGACAAGCCCCTTGTGGGGCTCATGCCAAGGACTCCTTTGGTAGTTAAAACTCATGGCTTAAAAAATTTCCTCCTGTGAAGGCAACTCAACTTCCAAGAAATCATGAGAACTAGAAGGATAAAAAGAGGGAATTAAGGGGTCCCATGTCCCTATAGGAAAAATCACTCAGTCAACTGCTAGGACCAAGTCCCAAGAAGGAAAATAATAGTTCAAAGGATCCTTCTCAAAAGCAATTGAACATTGAGCATAAAATGTCACATAGTTTACTTGTGACTGCGTAGAGTCTACCTAAACACTTGGAACATATTAAGGGGTATTCTGTAGTAAATTGCAATTAGGGGGGTGATTATCTGATGCCAGCTGATCAATAGTGACAATATTTTCGTTATGAGGAAAATAGAGTGAAGACACCACAACATTCATAGCATAGACAAAATCATGCCCAAGTAGCATATTAAAATCTAAACGATGATCAACCACCATCATATCGATTAAGACAATCTTCCCACCTAAAGTAATAGGCAATTGAGGAAGAACACCCATGGATTCCCTAGGTCTTCTATTATTGGCTAACAACTAATTATCAACCACCACCAACTTTGGAGAACCAAAATCTTTCCAAGTCAATGAGGATATAATACTTGTAGAGGATCCTTCATCCACCATACATCAATAGACATTTGTGGAATTAACTCTAACCCTTATTTGGAAAGGTGCAATAGAAGAAAGACGAGGCTCAACAAGATTATCCCAATCAAAGGAGACACTCCTAGAACTTGGAGGGGGTACATTCAAAGAGACGGAATGCCCCCTATACCAGAAGACTCTGTACTAGAAATCAAGAAGACTTTGTTGTTAGGCACTTCACCCCTCAAAAGAGAAGTGGAATCAGCCAGAGATTGCATTGGCTCGACCACTTCATCAACCAATGGTTGATGAGACTGTTGAGAAACCATAACAGATTCAGGAGAAGAAGAACCTTCAAACTCGGACCATATCCTTTGTACCACTGGAATACCAGGGCACAAACGAGTAAGATGGTCTCCCTTACATATCTTACAAGGGAGCTTAGGTTTAAATCTTCTACGCCTAGTTTTCTGATCAACATCCATTCTGCCAACATGATTTCTGATCAACATCTATTCTACCAACATGACTAACAGTAGTTGGTGGAGAGTCCCCAACTGACTCTTTCCCAAGAGAGATAGGACTTGTGCCCCCAACCTACTCACAAAATTAGGTGAGTCAACAGAAATATGACTCACAGCGGTAGGTGACCCATTTCTAGTATGACTTGTAGTGACTAGACTTATGCCCCTAGCGTGACTTGCAATAGTTGAAAGCTCATCTCCAACATGACTTGCAGGGGTTGGTGATGATTCATAGATAGAACTATTCTTCTTCTTCTTCTTCCTCATTCTCTTCTTTTTATATCTCTTATTACAAGAGGGAGGAAAAAGAGGAATCCTAGATTTCTCTTTTGAAGAAGATGAACAATTAACACCCATTTGATGCCCTTGAAATAAAGAATTCATCTAAGAAGCTTCAAGAACATTTAGAATATTCAGAGTGGACCACAGCCAAATTGGTAGTCCAACATTCAATCTAGGAATATTCAAAGTGGCCATCAAGGGGTACCAATGTTTCCAAAGAAAGGAAAAGCACACAGATCCCTTTTTGAAAGGGTCCCTTGGTTGGCCTCTGCAGGAATATTGGCCGTACCCAACTTATACATAGATCCTTCCCTTATGGGATTGTATAAATGACTTTCCAAGGAAGAGAGAGATACACAATCAAACCTTTGCCCTTAAGGAGGCAACTCCACAACTTTCAAAAGAAAGATCAAAATCCTTTCAAGACTAGTGGAGTGGTTGGTCAGCCACTCAGAATCTAAGTTCCAAAAGTGACAAGACAAATCCACCTAAATCCAACTAAATACAAAGATGCAACCAATGAAGCAACTTCCAAGTATTTCTGCTCTGGGTGACGAGGACCGTATACCAAAATACAAGAAAGTGAAGTAAGGGACCTTCCGAAGATAGTTTGGGATAATTATGGCCCAAGCCTACCAACGAAGGTAACATAAACAATGATGTTATCCCCCATACAAAAGCCTTTGATAGTGTAAGTACCCAAGCTTCGCAAGGGTACCCTCCAGAAGTACTAATGAACATTATGCAACGTTTTCCTCAGGTGCTGCAGGATTCCCCTCTGTAGTGACCTATATGGTCGCTAGGAATAACAACTATGGACACTAGTTCGTATCAAAAGCCGGGTGGAGCAGTCTCAGGGTAGGACATAACAAGTAGGAGAGGGGGTATATCTCTTTCCTTGTCTTCACACTCCCTCGTGCTTGGCTCGCAGTAGAAAGGAGCTTTCTCGGTCTTTCTAACGACACTGGATTTCACTCATCATTCAACATCTATGTTTGACAGTTTGAGTGGACTTGGAGAGTTAACTCTCCACTCACCTATTCGAAGGCCTTAAAGAGATAGACTTGTTGATGTAATTAATGACAAATCAAAAAATGTTCTAGTTCTTTTTAATTAAGCGCTTGATTTTAAAGGGTCATTCTTTAGGTCATGGGTAAATGAGAGTGCAACTTGTGGTGTTTTGACCCAAAAAAAATCAATAGAAACTTGGCTATATGAAAATGAAACTATTTTTCTTTGATGAAAAGAGATTTCTATAAGGTTCTACGAATAAACTTGTAAAAGCAAAAAAAAATCTTTTTTAGAAAACACGCTCCACACACTCAAAATCTAACAAAACGACTAAAATGCTTGCACTGAAAACTAACTTAATGCAAATTATAATGATGATGCAAGATTCTATGGATGCTCACACAATAAGCAAATGTGTTCCTTCACAATATTAATGCCAACTTGATTACAAGGAAGGCACAAATTCAATGACAAACTTCCCTCAAAACCAAGCAAAACCAATCGAAAAGAGTTCACAATTGCTCAAAAATAATGAAGAAACTAAAAACAAAACATTGAAAAGAAAAAGAAAGGCAAGAACGATGTTTTGGTCTTTTTATTTTTTAAAGAACCCAATGAAGTATTTGAGAACACAAAGGCTACTAAAATTCCAAGACCAAAAACAAGCATAAAGAGTCCCAAAATTCGCAAGTTATGCACATCATTAATATAATAAAACTTGAAACAACAAAGGACTACAAACTTGCATAGATTGATCTAAATAGTAGTATAAATGACTTCAAAAAACCAAAAGAACGTCAAGAAAGACTTTTAAGATCGCCAAAGGGGCACTCAAAAATCATGAAAAACAAAATAGGTCAACCAAAAAAGGAAAGCAAACCAAAGCAATCCGAAAGTTGGGTTATAAACAAAACTGCAACCAATTTCTTATTCCGCAAAGTTAGAACAACCAAGAAATTTTACAAGAAGCCTTGAACCCAAAGCCCAAACTGAAACTTTGCTAAAAAAGCAAACCCTAGATTGACGAGGTTTTTCAACAACAAGAATATTAGAAACTGAAAACTTGCATAAAATAAGAGTTTTACTCATAGTGAATGACCATAAAACAACAAAAACCACCAAGCAACAATCTTAATTGGGTCCAAGATTTTGAAAATTTTATTCAAAATAAGGTATACGCGACTACTCAAAGACAAAGAAGGGTGTATACGCGACTGAAACAAAGGAAACTTGCATATATGTGAGTTTCTTTGAAGAAAATAGTGTGTATACGCTATTGTATCCTCTGAAAAGCGCGTATATAAAGCTCAATAAAGAAAACAAATCTAGGCCTTATCCAAAAGATCATCCTTGATGTCGAGGAATCAAACATTTCACAGACACTGTAAAAACAATAAATCAATCAAGTAGGCCTTGATCAAGAAGAAACGACCCAATTGTTGGGTATACGACCAAAGTCCCACATTGACTAGAAGTGGGGAGGATCATGGGTATATAAGGATGGACAAATATCTCCATTGGTATGAGGCCTTTTGGGGTAAAGTCCAAAAGCAAATCCATGAGGGCTTAGGCCCAAAGTGGACAATATCATACCATTGTGGAGATATGTGGTGTCTAGAGT